>CAKALG010016203.1:0-17667 GCA_916700815.1 Helicolenus hilgendorfi
TCGTATGATTTCACGGGGATTCAAACCCGATCACAAAATAGCCAATATTCTCGCTGATGGTCTTGTTTGCTTATGTAAATCATATCGAGGCATCAGTATTACATTGAGACTGTTGTAGTGATCTTGTAGTTACTTTAAATTGGACATCAATAAATATTTCTGACCATAAATGAGTATGAGAACAAAAGACAAATTTGATTGTGGGTACTTTTAACCGACAGAAAGGGTTCCATCATGAATTGCGGCACACTGTATAGCTCTGCCTAAATTGATCTTGTAGTTTTAATTATGCTAGGCCCTTATCTATTCTTCCTCTAAGCTGATAGTTTCTGGACCTTATAGATTTTTCACACGGACCAAATACCTTGTTCTCCATCAGTCATTGTTTAACTCGCAGGGGATTTTTCCATAGCTTTTAGTGAATTAAAGCCCCCTGGGCTCCATGCTCTTTGGGGCCACTGCATCCACTTGTAGCATATGCAAGGCTGAGGCTTCCATGTATAGTAATCATCATTAACAGTACAGTTCAGAGAGCAACCCAAATCGGAAGCCGCTGTGAAACAATGGGAAGCCATGTTCAATATTATCTTAACATTAGCGATGATGAGCAAATTTGTTTGTCGGTGAGCACATCTGAGGCCGGAGGATGGTTTGACTGATAGAGCGTCATTGTGGTGGGTGTGACGGAGTAGGCAGCAACCCGGCTCATGTAACTTCCTGGTTATGAATAGCCTCCGTGGAAAGGTCAATGCCATGACAACCCTGTGATGGATGTCACTGACGTCCAATTAAATCCTTCTAAAAAAGGCGCCTCTGAGGCTCTTGTGTGTGCTTATTAAATATAAAACAGCTAAATCAAAAGTCTGAGGGCCGGCTTCTCTGTGCTTAATGCCGACTAGGACAACCAAGAGCATTTTTTATTCCTCAATTATTCATGTTTTTGATGAGGGGGTCAATAAGGGAAAGAGCACTCGTTATGAATGTTTGGAGCTAAGCGCAAAGGTCACAACACACACAAACACACACACAAATACACATCTTTTCAGACGTTCCTAACTCTTTCTCTCTGGATAAATAGAGCAGAGCAAAGAACAGTACTCCCGTGCTTTGAGGAATGCAAATATTTGTCGCCAGGTTGTTGGTGCTTTCTTTTTTTTTGTATCTATCTCTCTTCCTCGCCCGGTCCCCCTCTCTAAACGCATACACAAGCTGCTTTGAGGAAACTGGGACAGGCCGTCAAGCCATGAATAAAAGGATGCACGTTTTTATTTGTGTATTATTTGGCCCTTTAAAAACGGCCAGCACATCCACAAGCACGTATACACCTAGACACACACGGCCGCACGCTCGATTCAGCAGCCCAGCCTCAGTTTCCTTCCTCGAGTCCAACAGTAAAAGTCCTTTCACTTTTAAGCCTACCTTTGGTTGAACTTATGCTTTTCTTTTTTTTCCCCATGTCTTGTGTATCCACTCTGAAATTATAGATGGGGATAATAATAATAATGTCATTTTGTACCGGAATCTTAGTCATTACCTGCAGTAAAGTGCTTCTAATTGATACCACCAGAGAGATAATGATTACAATGCCCTCCAGGAACATATTATTGCAATATTAACCTTTGTATATACTTTTATGCAGAAGACTCTGGCACATTAAGGGATCTCTAAATCTTACTTGTGCGGTGTAATGCCATTACAAAAGAATGGATACTCGGAGGTGTGCCCTTTTCCTGATTAAGTGTGTCCAGGGGTTTGCAGCCATCTCCAGGAAATGGATGACATGGAAGTGCAATTTCCAACGTCTCTCTGTTCTCTTACTGACTAAAGCTCTCTTTCTTTCCCGTGCATCCCTTCATAGTTGTGCACTACAGATAACCTTTTTCTTATTCCCGTGCATGTGTGTATAAACATCCAAAATGTTTGTATGTTTCTTATGAATAGGTGTTTGCATGTCTTTGATTGCATGTGTCTGCCTGTGCATGAGTGTATTTCAGTGCTCATCCCCGACATTTGACCGACACACTGCACAGCTGCTGTGCCACACTCGGCTGGACTCCTCCCCGCAAAAAAAAAAAAAAACAGCATCCAAACTAGAGGCTATTTTTGGACACAATGCCTTCACCACGATAATTGGCCCACACTGAGGCCGTGATCCCTACCATCAACCGCACTGCAACGTTCCTCTTAACATTACAGCATGAAGGGCCACTGTATGTATGTGAAGGGTTGTGCAAAAGAGAATTGTGATTCCTCAGTGCACTGTGGCTTATGACTGTTTGACCTGATATCTTAAGCCCCTTTCCCACTGGATGAAAAATCCACCAACACCCACTGACTAGGGATGTCACGATACCAGAAACTTAGTAGTCGCTACCAATACCAATAAAATTTCACAAGTTCTCGATACCAATTCAATATCACGGTAAAAAAACAAAAGTAAAACAATAAATCCTGTTAAGTACTGTCATGTTTTCAGAATTTTGGCATCGACTAAGTAACATCGGTTCTCGGGACATCCCTACCACTAACATCTGGGTTTTGTTTTCAGTGGGAAATGTTATAATCGGCATTCATTTCTGGGACAAATGACTCTGCAGTAGTCCCGGGTATTTATCATCTCCAGCTCCGATCGGCAGAGATGGAAACATGACACCTGGGTAGACACGCTAAAACTCCCTTTTTCCGGTGTGATGCTATGTGACGCATGCTGAAGTGAATATATATATATACACATATATATATATATATATATCAGACCGACACCTATGGGTACTTTGCAAAAAGATAAGGTCACGCCCCCTTTTGGGTGAGAGAACCACAGATCCCAAAGACTTCAATGCAATTTGACATACGTTTGGATTGTAATTTTGACAAAGTCGTATGTATCTCTTGTTATACAAACATTTGAGTGATATGTCCAATAATTGTTTTGCGATCTTGCCTGAACCTGAGCTTTCGCAATACCTTAATAAATTCAGGTTGATCGCCGCCATGGCCCTTTAGTCTTCCCCCGTCCAACACAGCGGCCGGATATTGTTTATCCAGACATCTATACATATTTGATTGAATCAGTTTAGGCTAAGTGTTGTCTGTAAATAACCAGCCTGTTAATAGCCAACTGTTTGATCTATAGGCTGAGATTTAGCTGGGAGACGACAGTCTGATGCTGCTGTAACGTTAATGTATAACTGTATTACTGCAGCAGCAACCCGCTACACAACAGCTTTAAGTCATTTTCTCTCCAGTGACAGCGAGTTTCTTTCCATCAAAAGGGAGCGCAGCCTCGGCGATGAACCGATGATGGTCTGGTATATAGCTTGGAGCGATAAAGCCCCTCTTATATCTTTTTTAGGACGTGGCAGGGGAACAAATTGATCAGCGTTTTTGGATTCATTGTTGGTGCAACCATCTACAGAGCAACTCTTCAGCATAGTGCTATTACTATTACCGGTTTGTTTAAAGTAGAAGTTTGGAGACATGTTTCAGCTTCTTCTGTTTACACCGTTGCGGTCTACGAGGGACACGGGATTGGTTTCCCCAAAAAGGGGACGTGGTCGTACAAGCTTACTCTGGATGACCTATTGCCGGTCGGATGCATATAATAAATAAAATCAACAAGGATTTGGACAATTATTATAATTTATTAACGTACAAAACATACAATTTATGTGCTCTCCTCAAAGCCAGCAGACTGCAGTCTGCATCGGTAATTTTACCTTGCTCATCGTCGTAAAACATACTTCATCAAAACTGTCTTTATTCTTCCAACTGTTCCTACAATCATCAGCTCTGGTTTGAGAGTTTGAAAGGGAGACTGAATAAGTAAAAAAAGAAGAAACCACTGTAATATTTTCACTGTTTACTAACCCTGCTTCTGGTGCGTCTATGACGTAGAATGTGACGCATCAGGGGAAAAAACAGAAATGCCAGTGCCACGGCATGGCATACTCGCAATGGGAAAAGAGTCTATCGCCTATTTTTAGTGGATTTTCCCATGTTTAATAAAGCTTGCTTATACGCACTAATTTTGGTGGAAAGAGGGTATTAGAAAAGCAAGAAAGGCAGCAGAAGCAGCAGCAGTGAGCTGATTTGGAAGATGAGTTCCCATGAGCAGATAGAGGGACCTTTGGTTAAGAGATCTTTCTGCAGCTAAGACCAGAGTGCTGCTGACAGAGGGCAAATGAAAATAAATTAATTCAGTGAGGACTGCGGTTATATGTCTGTCTGTGTTTGTCTGTGTGTGTGTGTATGTGTGTGTGTGTGTGTGTGAGTCTGAGTCTGCGTATCTAACCCATGACACAGTCTAAAACGGCTTCTTAAGACCTGGTGACACAGGACAGGAAATTGGGATATGTGAATACTCTGGAGACCTCTTGGCTTGGCCTCACACATGCCCAGGACATCCCACACACCCCCCGCACTCCACCCACCTGCAGTAGCAGGCTTCAGCCTCTGGTGGGCACTGTACGGAGTGGGTCTGACCCTGGGAGGATCACAGTGATGTGGTCTTGGTGGAGGAGTTACCTCAGATGCATGTTGTGGCAGTCAGATATGAAGTCATGATGTAGTCAAATGGTAACTTAATTCTTGCAATATGAGTGTATTGTTACATACTTTGTGTTTTAGGGTTTTAAGGTTTAGCACCTAAAGGTAATGTTCTTGCAATGGAAGACTTTTTGTCATGAAGCAAATGTAGATAAAAGCATGTACAACAGCTAAACAGACTAATCCCAGCAACAGTTGTTTCAGCAAGTCCCTGAAAACGGCATATGTTTCGTTGAAGCGACAGTCTGCGAAGGGAGAAAGTTAGGGTGGATGGATGGGTCAAAACATCAGACTGGAACTTTAATTTGGAAGATTTGAATTTGTTGGATTTGTTGACTAAAAAAACACTACACATTAGGGGTTGGAAAAAAATCGATTCACCTATGTATCACGATTTATTTTGTATTTTTTTTATTTTCACCAGAAGTATAAAACATTACATGTCCCTTGTAAATTAAAAAGAAAATACCACTAGTTTGTGAGGGAAATGTCTATTCTTTGATTTTGGGGTTGCTGGAAAAAAAAAAAAAAAAAATTCCTGACAATAACTGATATGTTTGACTTCAGGACATCTCTGACTACATAAATGCTGAAAATCAAACATTTTTACTGTATTTTTTATGCCTTCGCCATATTTGCAAAAATAATATTGCACCCAGAAAGGCCTGGTGACGTCATTCTGCATAATATTTAGCGTTGTGCTTCCGTTTCTTGCAGGGAGAGTGTGTATTTTTGGAGCAGTGGATGTTTGTTTTCAGGATAACAGGCTGTTGGACCAATGGGCTTTCGGTCCAATGGGACAAATTTTGGACAATTTCAGAATAATGGGCCTTCGGAACAATGGCATGGCTTTGTTTTCACCGGACCAGGCTTAGCAGTTTGTGAACAATAAAAAGAGAACAGCAATGCAATACAATTATGCAATTATTGGTTATGGTTAAGGTTAGCATTTTTGTATGTTGGCATAAGTTTGAGAAAAAAAAGGTTACTTTTACCTTAATTAATCACTGATTTAATGCACCACCCAGCAAACGCGTTGAGTGACCCAAATCCAACACACCCAAAATGTTGCATGACCAACAGGTGCATCCTGGGTCTGGTGAAATGCTAAAAGTGAGCACACTTACACTTACAAACTCTTACTTCCAATGAGATTCAAGACCGCAAACTGTTTGAGGAGCGTGGTAGGATATAGAGGCTGACTGCACTGGTGATATTGTTCTTAGGGAATGAATCAGACGTTGAACCTGAGGGCAGTTTGTGGAGGACTTTGGGGTGCAAAAGGCTCAGAATGCAGGTTAACAACTATAGTAACATCACATTTTGTGTGTGCTATGCGGTGTGTGAAAGCTGTGTTGTTTTTGGGCTGCCAGCTGCAGCCATTATGAAGATTGTATTGTCTATACATCTCCATGCTGTCTGCCTTGGTGATGTTTCATTCTACCATTAACCCTGCAAGAAGTGGCCGCTAGGCTATTGAATTGATGCAGCTTGTTGTTGCTTTTCATTTAGTTGGTCATTTTGGTTTTATTGTCCTCTTTTCTAAATTCTAGTAAGACTCTGAGGAGGCGGTTGTATATTGATAGTTGACATAATTGTATGCACAGGCTACAATGTGCCTGTCAATTGAAAAGGAATTTATTGTTGGATTGGACATAAGGGCAAAGAACATATATTGCTAAGAAGTGAAAGTCAATTGTTCGTTCCATTGCAACATCAGCTCCCAGCAGCAAAGCTACGCTTCTGCCATTTTGGACTGAAAGCAACTACCAGACACAAATAAAAATCGTATAAATATAATAAGCGTTCACAGTCCAAAATGGCGGCAGCGGCTGTTTCAAACAGAAAAACACCAGAGTTTCGTCTCTTTGTTTCTAAACTCTTTAATGAGGGTTCTGTGATGTTGTTCCACTAGAAATACGTTGACATTTAATGCAATTTATTTTGTAGCTAAAGGCATTTTAATTGTTCTATCATAAATCATCATATTACATTTTGTCTTTCTCTTTTAAAGATAAAAATGTAACAAAGTAATGTTTACTCAGAGTACATTTGAACTGACCTACTTTTGACCTTTTTTCGGAGTACATTTTTCGAGAAGTACTTTTACTTTTGTTTGAGTAAAACTTCACTAAAGTAAGAGTACTTTTACCTCAGTAAAATATTCTAGCACTCTTTCTGCTGTTAGCACTGTTTCTTATACGCTCCTGGGCCGTATCTGGTCTAATCAAAGATTGTCTAATAACCATAGTTAGTTAATGAGACACAACCTTGAAACAATGTTTGGATCCTTGACCTGCTTTGGGTCAAGTCGGGGCCTCTGGGCTTTTGCATGAAGACCTTGACTGTACGGCTTTCACAACAGACTGACTGAGCACCATTGCCCTTTTTTTGCTCAGCATTAGAATACTGAGCTACTGTGCCAAGCCAGTGACATGGTCAAGGGTACAACAGCTGTATTTATTGTGTCGGTGGTAGTGCCAGTTGCATTTGTCCAGCAGTGTTTACTCTCTACTATATGTCCTCACCAGCTTCACTCATCCTCGGCTCAGTTGAGCAGCTGTACCTGTTTCTTATTTCCAAGGCTAGGAGATGGCCTGGAAAGATAGATAGTTGGCCAGGATTTTTTTTGTGTTTAGTATTCATAGTTGTAACACAAGGCCCACTTGTCCTTGACTGCTTGTTACAAATAACCCACATAATTCCCACAGGCTCAGAGATAATTCACTGATAATTTAAGGCACTGGTACTGTGTAGCATTTCTCCCTAACACACACAAAAAAAATCAGCACATTCCTTTGTTGTTCTCTCATTGTTTCCCTGCCGCTCCTGAGCTGACACTAACCTAGTAAAGCGCCTCTTTTGTTCTGGGTAACGGGAGACTGTTGCTGAAGTGTACACAGAGGTTAGTGTGACTGAGCCCTTTTGTGGTGTGGCAGCACCTTGCACTTTATCTGCCATTTAGCTCCTCTTTTCACCGCAGAGCTGCATTATCTGCTGATTTAAGGAAGTGCTGCTGAATCAGGTCAAGGAGGTGCTGGCAATTGTCAGCAAGGTAAAAAGGGCCTTGAGCGCCAGACGCTCACTGGCAAGCTTTTAAAAAATGATTAAATTTACTCTGACACTGAAACCGTTTTATGCCAATAATCAGACCATGTATGAATGTAGCTATGAATATTCTCTCTTAATGCAATTTCCCAGGACCTACAGTATGGTGGAGTATTTTTGTACTGGGGCACTATAAAGAGATTAATTTTAGTGGTAGTGTTCCCACCAGGGAGTCAATGTAATCCTACAGAGCATTAGAGAAAAGGAAACAAGAAGGAGGAACGGACGAGAAAGAAGTGGAGAGACAGGGATGGGAAAGGGAAAGGGAAAGGAAAGGAGGAGAGAGCAGGAGAGTATGGTGAGAACACAGGGGGAGAGGAGTAATCACGTGTGTCCGGCGGAGGTCACCACTGGTCTGCAGGTTCTAATTATGTGCTAATAGCCACTGAGGAGGTCATTTGGAGCCATTAGCCAGTGCCTGTAGGTAGTTAACGGCCCACAGCATAACCCAGCCTCCTTAATGTTCCCTGCGAGGCCGTTAGCGCTCTGTCACCAGCCAGCTAGCTGCCTCGTTACTGCGATTAGAAACCAATTGATAGGTAATAGTAAAATATGATAGCACACTATCCAGAAAATATGGACTCTGGTGGAAAGGTGAGAGGACAGGAGACGGCGAGTGGCAGTGCTTGAGAGTGCCTACCCAGAGGGTAAGACGAGGCGTCGCTCTGAAGCTGAGGGAAACAACTGAGTGATGATGAAAAAGTTGAGTTGAACGTTGTCACTGTGGGTGAGTTGAATGCATGGTGGAGTCTTTGTGAAGATGAAGTACGACATGTTGCTGTTCTGGGGTTACTGTTATGGGTTCTGAGTGCTGTTTTAATTAACAAATCATGGCTTTAACTAAGGAGGTAATCCATCATCAATAAGTTTCCCATTTGGTATCACACACTTTTGGCACTGATTGGTTTTACTTTTCAGGAATACAAAGAAGCAACACACATTCACACACATACATGTAGGTAATGATTTGTCCCATATGTTACTATTTAGAGTTGGGTCGAATTCCGGTTTTGCCGGTCTCGGCATCGGATACTGACGTGAGGAGGCATCCTCTAGCGACTGTATGTGAAGCTCCAGGCTTTCAACTAACTCTAATATAAACCCATCTGTGCCGTTATTTGATGGTCAGAGCAAATGACGTGGTGACGTAGTAGAGAGAGCGTGGGAGTCAGCTTAGGGCGGGAGGGATGCGAGGTGGATGGGTCAAAGAAACGCTAGACTTTCGACCAGGAGACCGCTGTTTGTGGGCCAGTGTGAAACTAAAAGTAAACGTTGACTTATTTTGTCACGTCATATTCACGTGACTCGTTAGTACTGTCAGTCCTGTGAGTCCTGTGAGTCGCTAGTCACATGAGTCGTTAGTCGTTTCCTGAACATAACTAAGTGGTTGTGTTGCCTAAACCTAACTTCCTGTGAACAACAACAAGGCTTTCATCCAGGAGACCGCTGTTCGTGTCCCATACGTCATGTTACAATCAGCTGTTTGTTTGTGTCCTGTATTCACAACGTTCAGTGTCATTTTCATTGTACTAACGTAGTAGTTTGGGGGCACACGTTGTGTTTGTTTACTAGAAAGTTTTTGATGGGGTGAGAAATGACAGACTTCCGCCAGAAGTTAGCAACAACTTCGGCCCAGGCTCACTTAAGGTGGGCTGACCTTTAAGGTGGACCAACTATTCTCACTTTTGTGACGAGCCGAGTTTTGGTGGAGCAGCTGCTGAGTCAAGTGCCGACGCCTCTGGTGAAATTTGGTATAGCGGTCCGGTCCGGTGTTTGGCTTAAAGCTGAAGTAGGCAAGTTGGAGCAAATATGATATTTATTAACCGGTCACTATATCCTGACAGTAGTGCATGAGACAAGTAATCTGAAAAAATCATGTGCCTCTGTTAGACAGTTGAGAAAGTTTGTGACCCGGCAGCCATGTTCAGATCAGTTGAGGAAATACAAAGCACCGCCCGCAGGCCGGAGCACACTTTCTCATTTTACAGCTAAACAGTACACAACAACATGTTTCTGAAAACATTTTAGGTGAGAAATAGACATTACAGTAAGAGAATATTGATTCATGTTTGATCAGCGCTGCCTAGTTTGACCGTTTGATCAGTGTTCGCGAGTGATTGACAGCTGCCTCCGTTGAATGAACAGCCAATAGGAACACTGACAGTTATCTGTCAGAGCACTTGAATTACAATATGCTGAAAGGTTATTATGGGATTGTTGCCCAGTGATGCCACAAATCTTCTGCCTACTGCAGGTTTAATATCCAAACGGTTCCAAAATGTTTACACCGGCCCAACCCTGTTATTATTACTATTACTATTAAATGCGAGTCCCGTAACCATCAGATTTCCCAAAAAATAAATTCCTGGTGATCTTTGTTAAAAGCAAACGCTTTTTTAACAACACTCACATCTGTTCTGAAGGTGTTTCCGTATATCTGAGTAGAGATATAACAACACATGCATGAGATGAACTCAGAGCAGTTCCTTTTTCCCTTAGTCATGGATGGAAAATAAATCAAATCAGTATCGAAACAGGGATATTCTAGACCTACTATGCAGATCATTGTTCTCAATCAATTAGAGTCAGATGTTTTCATTTAAAAAAAAATTTCATTTCTGCTCTGGGCAGACGTTGATTCATATGATTTAAATTAAAATCACACTGGTTATAAGTCAAACGGCAGTATACTTCCTGCTCCTCCACATTCGTCATGCCCAGACAAGTTTGATCTTGAGTATACGCTCTGTCCTGGCGAATAAAGGAAATACAGGGCTTCCTGAAGAATCACAGATTTGTCTGTGATGAAATCTCCAGGCTGGGCTGTAAATATTTGCCTGCGCTGTATTTGTGTGAGCGTTTCATTAACGATCGGAGCTGACAAACATGCACACTCATTGACCCCGGTCATCAAGGGAGAGCCCGAGACAGTAGTGTGTGTTTAGTGTGTATTTGTTGAAAAAACGTAAATGCCTCACATGAGGGATTGATGTCACCAATAGAGGAGACGACGGCAGTGGAAATGAATCTGGTGTGGTAAACGTTTCCCACAGCCGGCGCTCCTGGCTCTCATTTAAGGCCCCCGTCAGAACTTGAAAGTGTAATTGATACAAATTCTAAAGTTTAATTTTTAAAGTTTACAGTCACAGAGGGTTCAGAGCTCCGGATTGTTTAAAATTGCACTCACTCCCTTTTCATTAAAGCAGGATAGTCTGAAAACGTTTGTTCATCAAAGGGTCGCTACAAATTAGACTTTGAGAAACTCAATTTGAAGTAAAGAAAAGCATTTCTTTTCCTCTGGGGGGGAAGCCAGAGTCTCCGCTGTGTTTGCATTTAAATATAAACTGGGCATAATATCTGGCTTTAAAGATGCATGCAGTCACACAAACACAGAGGCACACACACATGCCATATGCACATACTCACCCCCCCTCCAACTACATCATTTGGTAGTTCCCCTCTAAACTGGTACAGAGAAAAAGCATGAAAACCTCGCTATCATGTTGCGCCCATGCTCTTAGTTTGTTGCGTCTACTCGCTAATAGTTGAAATTAGCAATAAGGCCTCTGGAGACGTCGCGGCACAGGCGGGGCCATGTTGTAAATCTGGGTCTTGGTGAAAGAGGAGGGGGGGAGAGGGGGTGAAAGAGAGACAGAGAGTCAGATAGAGATGGCCAGAGCAGTGGAATAACATCTTAATCTATCTGAGAAGTGAACAGTGGCCGGTTTGTTTTTTTGGAGCACGCTGTCTTGGATGACTCCCAAGCAGAGGGGCAGGGAGCAGAGCCATCTTCAGCTGCTAGTCACTAACATGGCAGTAATAAGGCAGTGATGACCCTCCCAGGACTGGCGGCCAACACTCCCTCTGCCTCCCATCCCTTCAGCACAAACACACGCACACACACTTGAGCAGATCCAGCACCAAATATCTCTCTATTTGATATATCGACTTCCCCCTTGCCTGCTTACCAGTCCCCATTCATTTTACATGAAACTTAATAGCACGCTGAAAAGCACAGCAGTAGGTTAAAATGTGGGCTGCTACTACTGCTTTTTTTTTCACACTGTATAGAAGAAAAACATAAAAATGTGTGACATTAATTTACTCACCGACGTATAATCAATGAGAGCAAAAGCGTGGGACTATTCATTTATAAGCCTTGATGCAAATGGAGAAGTAAAACAGTACTCAGGGCTAACAGGAATGAATGGGATGCCGTTGCACCTGTTGCAAATGAAAGCACCGTTTCCTGTCCGTCTTTACAATGTCCATCACTCACATACTCAGCAGTACAGTAAAAAATCATTAATGTGCTTTCTCGCAGTTAGGTTTCATGTAGCAGCCTAAAGGACTTTAGGATTTACACTTATTTATTAACATCTTAAATGGCAGATAAAGCACATGTAAACACAAATAAGTTGTATAAAACTGATGCTGAAAGTCATTTATATCCCCTTATTTAATACACAGGTGGGTTCAGTCTCCTGCCAGTGAGCATTAGAAGGCAAAAAGAACCACTAACACTATAAAAAAAAAATCAATTATATTTTCATAAAACACATTTATAGTTGCTTTTATCGCCTCTATCCTTGTGTAGCTTAAATTACTCCGTATACAATTAATCTAAGCCACTGAGATCCATGTCAGCCTCCACAAAGCGGCTGGCAAACACTTTTTTGCATGGCCACTTACACATATACGGCGGCGTGCATGCGAGAGCACAACCTCTCGCCGCCACGTATTGTTGGAAATTTGCATGCTTAAGTCCATATGGCAACTTCCTTTTGACCTGCTTTCCCATCCCCGATGCATTGTCAGGGCTGTCAGCCGATAAAGAATCACTTGACTTGCTATAACAAGTTCAAAAGGAGCTGATGACGCGCCGTTGATCCATGGAGAATCGGCAAAAGGGACACCCCTACTGCTCGCTGCTATCACTCCCATAGAGATAGCCATATTATTGATGGGGGGAATGGTTATGCTAATTTCTTTACGGGAGGAAAAACTTTTTTTTCTTTTTTTTTAATATATTTTATTTTGGGAAAATGCTCAACACACAGAAAAAAAGAAGGAAAGAAAAGAATTTCATAGGCATCAAACTGAATTCCATATAACCATTTAAAGGAGCAGCATGAGAATCTGATTTTCATAGTGCATAATGAATGCGGAGTGTCTTTTTTTAAAGAGGAAGACATGTTTTGTCTGGGAAGGGGAAGAAAGCAGATATTTAGGCTATCTGTTAACGTCTCACAGAACACACACACACACACACAGACTCACGAGTGTGACGATCTTTAAAAAGGCATAATTACTATTAATATAAGATAAGATAAGATATAAGATATATTTTAATGTCCCCGTGGGGACATTTTTCCTGGACTCTGTCCAACTGCAGTTACAAGCACTAAATGAAAACAGCATCAACAACAATAATAAACAATTCCACACAAGACAGGGAAACAGTTCCACAGAAACAGATGTTTCAACGTACATAATGGCACATACTATCACACACACCATGGCAGGTATTGCACCCAGGTATATAGTGCACTGCATCGTCTACCGTCTTGCCTATATTGCACAGACAATAGTCCAAGATTACACAGATGCAACATATTGCACTGTCCCTATTTATTTAATAGAGTCAAAGGAAAAGAAGAGACAGTTTGTATATTAATATGCATTCTTTACATGTGCCAAAATGTTAACAAAAAGTTTCCTAAATGTGATTATATGAATTGTAACATGCTGTATAAGGTGCAGATTATGTTCACCCACAGATGGAGTGTCATGTGCTCTCTGTGACCATTTACATGCTTGTATCTCTCTCTCTCTCTCTCTGTCTCTCTCTCTCTCTCTCTCTCTGACACATACAGCATGGCACAAGCAGGGTGGAGAGGATGATGATGAGGGCGGGTATGTATGTGTGTGTGTGTGTTTGGGGCTGTTATGAACATGACCCCGAGATATTCCATTGTGGGCCCATGTCCGGTTCTGAGGACATGTGATAGCATCTCAGTCAGTGGCATTAATGTGTCTCTCGGTTCGACATTTTGAATAATCGGTGCTGTCTGCCGTCATCCTGCCACTAGCTGTCAGCAGCACCGTCTGTCCGTCTTATCACACTCCTCTCTCTGCTCTGTGCGCTTTACATTATAGAGAAAACAAGCTGTCCTTGCAAAGAGAGCACTTGATACTTTTTTTTTTTTATTATTACCAAACCGTTCCCATAATTACCCCATAATCATTATATAATCCCATAACAAAGCCTCTATTGAAGTCCTGTCTTTTGTCAACGCTGGGACACTGAATCTATAATTGCATTATTCGGTTTTCCTTCCAGCCCCCCCTATAGATAGAAGCATAATATATCAAAACTGATTCTGCGAGGAAAGGTTTTAGTTGCATGAAACACCTCGGCCTATGCGGGACGTCTTCTAGCTGTGTGTGTGTTTTTTTTTAATCAATTTTACGCAAAAAAAGTTGTGCCAACTTCAAGTTTAAGGGTCCTGTTTGGAAATATACCCTCAAAAAACGCTTCTTTTTGCAGACAGAGTGGTGCACTTTCTGTGTAGAAAATGCATTCATTCACAAATTGGAGCAGTCGCATTTATTGATATATCATATTTTCTAATAATTATGCTCATTCCTTATTGCGCTCCCAGGCAGTGTGAGAATAAATCGTCAATACATTGAGGTAGTGGAGGTGTTGGTGGTGAAGGGGGGGAGAAAAAGAAAAAGCAAAAAAAAAAAAGCGAGTCCCTGAGGAGCAGGTTTTTGCGTTTGTATGCATGCATGGGGATTGGCAACACAACGGGGCTTATTTACATTAAATACGCCACAAGGTTACAGTGCAGATAGATGAGCGTCATTTTTATCACTCATTACTTCTCTTAAGCGGTGACTGACGCTCAGGACGCACACGAGGAGGCAACACTCATTTATCCTGCTGGAGTTCTTTTAAAGGCGAAGGAAGGAGAAGAAGAGGAAAAAGATCTCGAAACAGTTCACTTTGCAAAAAAGGTAAGGAATAATACTTTTTTGGGAGTCGTTTTGTGACACGGAGAGAGGTTGTTATCCAAGGCGATTTTTGCAAAAAAACGCACGGTGCTGCCTAACATGTAAGCGAAAGGCTGGCTGAATGGTTATGTGTGTACAAGAAGGGGGCATATTTTTTAAAATAAAAGAGTGTTTGTGGGCAGTTCAAGGTCAGAAACAAACTAAAGGTGGCTGGGAATCAGCTTTTTTTTCGCCTCTGTCTTTCTCTTGCCACGGTGCACACAGGAAATGTAATGATGAGGGGATTATTGCTTTAAACGAGGTTTATGTGCATCAGCTGCTTTTTTTTTTTTTTATCCCAATGCGAATACCGCAAGACCCGAGCCAGTCAGTCGGCTCTGCTTTCCTACAATGGAGTGCCTTTTTTATTAACGGTACAATGCATTTCACCTACCAGATATAGGGGGAGTCCAAAGCTGAAAGATGAAGAAGAAGGGAATATGCTGATGATGCCCGGCGATATCGTGCATCAATGAAAACCTTTTTTTTGTATAGCAGCGCAGCAGCAGCATGAGAGAGAGAGGAGTCATAATAAAGCTCGTATATTTTGGTACATTTTTCAAACTCAGGATGGAGCAGCTGTAGTGGACAGGAATCGAGGAGTCTTTAACAGGTCCGAAGCGCACTTTCCTTTCCCAATCCAACACCCCCCCATGTCATCATCCGACTCCGACGAGAATATGTGATCCGGTCAAATCATATGGACATGCCTCATTATTCAATGATCTCTCACAACGCGTCGTTTACGCGCAGGAGTTAAACCGGCGCTTCGCCAACATTTAAAAGGTAAGAAAGAAGAAGAAGAAGTGTGGAGCTTTTCTAGTACACGACTTGTGTTTTTTTTTTTTTTTTACTGAGGAGGGGGTTCAAGTGTTTTTACTCTCCGGGAAGTCAGAATTTGGGGGTTTGCATCACAACCCCCCTGATGTCTCCCCAATCATGATTAGAAAATAATAATTATCCGGTGACGATGGTTTAAAAAAACTGCGACAAAATAGCAGCTGTGGGACTAAGACTCTGGCTGCGATGCTCGACACCTTGAAAGTCAAATTTTACTCAAGCAGAAAATAATTTTAAGTTTTCTTTTGCATGTTGTTACCGTAACAGCTGCTGTATGCTCTGTGCGTAAAAAGGCGTCCACGGCTTTTTTGCATTATTGCGCATACAAACACAGCGATGTGCATGGGGACTTTTTTTTTTTTTTTTAGAAAAGAAAAGTCCAGCCGTGTTTAAGAGCGTGCACGAGAAACTTTCTACCGACACTTGTGCAGAGAGAGTGCGTGCATGGAGGGCGATTTCAAGTGGAACCGGCGCGTTTTTTTGCCACCATGTGTCAAAAAAACTTGTGAGATGGAAGAAGAGCCGGTGAGACCTGCCATTTTGTGCAGTGATCGACCTCTCTTATGAATAAGCAGCCCTCTGCATTATGCTTTGAGGAGACGTTGCGATCAGACGAAGAGTGAAGGGTGAAATTGACATTATTTGGAGAGGTGTCACTCTCCATGGAGGTGGGGATGTGTGTTTATTTGGGTTTATTTTTTAAAGAGATTGTGGAGAAAGTTAGAGCGAGTCAGTTAAAGGCTACAGGAGGCTGATAGATATCTGTTACTGTGGAAATATATAAAATGACAGAGAGCCATAAGCCAATAATATATTTTTTTTATTCTGGTGGATGGAAGAGGTTTGGTGTGTGACATGTCATTTGCACGCAGGAGTTTATCTTCTTTTAATTCACCACATGGTGTTTATTTTTAGGGGAAGATCCAGAAGGGATGAGCTCTAAAAAAACCCTGAATTCCCACATCATGGCTCACATGTCCGAATTTGTGCTTTAAATGATGGGAGCAGTATTGAATTATCAGTAATATGTGGCACCAGGGATGAGCCTTGTAATCCCATTTAAAGCCTGTGTCTCACCGTGCGTCTCCAGGACCTTTTTTTTTTCTTTCTTCCTTTCTTGGAAGTGAAGTTGACCCCTGAGTGATCTGACCTGGGTGATCCAGCCACTTCCAAGCAGCTTCCCAGCGCTGCACAATAGCTGCGAAGACACATGTCATCCTTCTTAAAATACTCAACAATGTCTATCACGTTGTTTCCCCACTGTTTCTCTAAAGTTGTCCTGAGCCAACAAAAAAAAAAATGTTGCCTCTTCCTCATATTCATTGTGCAAAGGATAAATAGATGTACTGTGCGAGTTGAGATGCTGTCATTGTTTAATGGTATGCACAGGGCGGATATTATGTCTGAAATAGTGTCTGGGCGTAAACCCTTTTTGTCAGCTCCTTTCATTCTCTTATTGGAGATGCAATTGCAAATGGATAACCGTCCTCCCCCCTTCCCGTGCTCCTCTTGACAGTTCAGGCTGCCTCGCAGACCTGTTTGCCCTCTTACTGGACCTCTCTCCGCTGCTACAAGTGGAAATGTTGTCATTCTTTTCGGCTGAAAATATTTGGGAAGAGACGCTGTGTTTTAATTAAGTAAAGGCCTCGCTTTGCTCACTGGCCTGTTGGAGGAATTTATGTAGTGAATTCGGTGTAAAGGCCTCAGTGGTTTGTGTTAGAAATGTATTCAATATTCATTAGGCCTGCTTGAGATTTTTTTTTTTGCATTCATCTAGCAGTCAGGTTAATATTGTACTCGCTAATGAATTATCCAATTAATTGTCAGCGTTGTTGTCGTTAAAATAATTATTCTTATAAAATATGCAAACATTATTTATCTTCACTTCAAGTCAAATAGATGAATTCACAATGTTTATTGATGGGAGTGAGATTTATTACAGCACACACACACACACACAGCACAAGTATTTTGACATTTTCTCGCAACTTTCTGATCGACAGAGCTCAAAATGTGGATCTCTCGGGCAGCCCCCGTCTGCAGCGGTGTTATTGGTTGATCTCGCATTAGTTGCTTTCCCACCTGTGCCCGTGTCAGTTGTTGCTAAGGTGGGCC
>CAKALG010016204.1:0-20516 GCA_916700815.1 Helicolenus hilgendorfi
GGGGGCCACGGGCTCAGCTTGGGGCCTTCAGAAGGCTGGAGATCTGTTTGTGTCCTCACTGTCTGTCACCGTCTTGTCTGCTCACTGCCTGTGTGAGCAGGGAGATGGACCACACCACACATATGTACTGTACTACACATGTAAGCACATGCAATCATGTACATTCCTATATGTGCTAAGACAACAGCCCCAGGAAGTGGCGAGGGATGCCCTAAAGCTGAGAAGTCCACAGTCGAGAGACACTTTCAACCCGGACCTTTCAGAGCTAAACTAGAGATGGTTGCTGAGCACCTCCGCAGAGGAAATGCGTTTACAAAGGGTTTTGTATGTAAATTCTGATATCTAGAAATTCATGAATAGATACATTAACCGTGTCAACGAGTCTGCTCTCAAATATTGTTACCATGGATAAAGTCCTTGATTCAAATAGTTTTAGGAACGACTTGATAACTATTCTTTGATTAAATTCTCACCGGGATGTCCATGTTTGTACTTATTGTCATCTAGATTAACAACAATCAGGTTGCACTGAAAGCAGTTTCAAGGTTTTAGCTTCATTGGCCATGAAGGGGAAAGACTTTAAAGCTCAAGATGATCTTTTTGGAGTGAACCCTCACAGAGGGAACTCTCAAATGTCACCGCCGCAGCCTCAACAGATCTTTGGCCAACGGACACAATGAGTGACGTACAGGGCCTTTGCTGCTGTAATGTGCAAACATCACTGTTTGAGCTGTTCTGGCTTTGGCCTGCTCTAGTCTCTCTCTGCCTCTCCAAACTTGGAGAGCAGCACCCAAAGCTGTGTGCAGTTACACGTCTCTAATCCTGTAATTACTGGCCCATCAGCGCCTAGTAAAACCATAATTGGAACCAGCTGTCTATTTGTTTTGTCTTTTCCTCTCCCAATCTGCACCATGACCAATTTGACATTTGCAAACGCATCTCTGGACCTCCAATAGAGCCTTTTTTTTTTTTTTTTTAAACAAGTGGGGACAATTTGGTCCAGATTCCATTTGTCCAGAACCACGAGCCAGAGAAGGAGGGGAGAACCGTCAAGTATGGCAACCTTGTCTCAAATATCCCATGATTCCACAGGGCACAATGTTTGGCTAAGTATGAGTCAGACATGAAGTCCAGTTGTACACCGAGCCAAACAACAGACCTGGCTGAAAAATCGTGAAATTGATGATCAGACAAACAGACAAGCTCATGGGCATGCTTAAAGGGAGATATAAAGGTTACTAAAAAACAAACTGACAGTACAGAAAGTAGAAGAGAGGTCTGGCAGGGAGAGATTGGAGTTTTATTTATGCAAACATTTCCCAGAGGTAGCTGCTCTCTAGGCAAAAAGAATCACATTGTTTACTCACCGCTTTTACTGTTCTACTGCTTTTATTTAGTATGTATTTGTTTTATTAAACAATACATGCCTGCTTACCATCAAATATTAAAAACGCAAAGACATTTTTGTAGTTTAATTCATTTCTGTTTTAGCCATGTAACCTGATTCACCCAGTCATTTTTCACTAACATACAGTATACTTACTGGTTTTAGACAGGAGGCTACAGTATGTCTTTGGCACAGCTTAGGTTACGTAACCATGCCTATGTTTGTGTACTTTGACCTTTTGCCCTATAAATATGCAAATATATTATAGCAACAAGGAAACTGCTTCTAAGGAAGCAACATTGTTTTTCAGTTTTCTTTCTTTTCTACATCAGTAAGCCTGCAATAACAGATTTGTTAGGCACTTAAGGGCAGTGGACACAAGCTGTGAACAGAACACTAACATTATCATTAGAATTTAAGTTGATATGGCGAACTTCTTACCCAACAGTTGCCTATTTACACATCCAACAGATACAGAGCAAAAATTTGGATTCATTTGGAGTTGTTTTTCTGGCCACCCAATGGATGTATGTCCAATATTTACTCTTTTTTATCTCCGTTTTTGGTCTCCACTAACTTCTGAGGGTAATATGTGGATCTTTAGCTACTAAATGCAAGCCTCCAGGAAGAACGCCGGGCTTTGAAGCAAATTTGCGTGGTGGGCACGTGGTGGTGCTACAACTTCCGTGTCTATCATGTGACGCCATTGGGCCCAAAAGACTTTTTCCCATAGACTTACATTGAAAAAGAGATGTCTGCAAATCAGTGGATAATTTTTTTATGTGATTCAACTTCCCAGTACGAACACTTGAGTAGCCCTTATTTAAATCATTAGGTCCTAAATGTTGTAAAATGCACTACTAGGTGAATCCAGAGTTATTCTCCTTCCTCCGTTCATGAGAATGAGACACAGACTGAGGGTTGGGAGGCGGTGTTAAAGGAAATGCTACTGAGCCTGCTCCATGGGCCCAAGGGATGCAGAAGATCGCTGGATGATCCTGGTACTTTATCACTCGGTAGTTGAGCCATTTTGGCGTCATGCACCACCAAGCAACTCTCATAGGAATGAACGGGAGCGCTCCTCCAACGCTGTATCCAGTTCTCTTTATACATCCTGTCATGTGGTGCTGGGCAGGTAGCGTAGAGTGGGTTGATTGGTACTTTTCAATGAAAACAGCTGCCTATATACGGCCGAAAAAATTATGATGAGAGCGATGAGAGTACCAATACGGTAAAGTTGCGGGCAGGACAACCGGAAAAATTAGCTGAAAAATGCTGAAACTGAGCTGAGAGGCACTACAGGATTGGGGAATAATCCTCTGTAGGTTCATCATTGAGTAACCCCTTTTACATACGTGTTATCATGTGATCCATTACTAATATTAAAAAAAGACTGTTTTTCGGAGCAAAAGATTGATACCTGGCAACGACGACCAAAACATGTGAGCAATTTAAATGACAGTGATTTCTTATTTTTTTAATTTTAATACAATAAAACATGTTAATAATAAACATTTTGATAATAAAATGTGCAAATACAATACAAATTCATGGCACGTGTTGTTACACACTGGAGTTAGCAGTTTATTAGTTGTACCTGTACAAACACAACAGCCTTGCAGTAAACTCTACCTTTTGTAAACCTCATAATGCACTAATCTGAGAAGTTAATTTTTGATGGAGTAGTAAGTGGTGGCGTGCTTTTGGATTGCTTTATACTAAGATGTGCTCCTACTGTTCTGCCCCCTCATTGAACAGTACATAAATGGGGCTGGGAAATTAGAGAATGGCAATGAGGAAAAGCTGGTCTGTTCAGAAACATCTGCTTAAACATAGTTACAGTTCCTGCAGTGTTTTAATTTTTTTGTTGGCTACAACGAACTTAAGCTGAAATATCACTCTTAAAGATGATTACTGTTTCTGTAATCATTATTCTTAGTGCATCTAACATTGATAAAGTATATTCTCTCTCAAATAATTTGACCCTTGTGGAGTGAAAACAGCAGCAAATAACAGTACCACCTCATGATATTTTGCTACTCATTCCCTGGGCATAGATAAGTGTTTACTACTCCAGGAAAGATGTTCCAGACAGTCGTGCTAACCTTCATTTTCATTCTATTTTCCTTGCGAAGGTCATTGTTTGCTTTCCTCTCTCTGTATACATTACATTTCACAGTCTATTGCTTCATTCTCATCTAATGACTTGCAGGCTCCTCCGTCTGATTTGCCAGAAATGAAAGCAGACATGACAGACTAAGTGACTTCAATTCTGCTCCGGAGTAGAACTACATACCCTTCAGTGAAAAGCACACACCAGATAGATGACAAATAAAGGAGCATGCAGAACTATCAGGAAATACAATCATGATGCAATAAAGCTGCACCTCAACAGAGAAGACATGATTAAAGTTGTTTATAGAATCAAAATGGAAGTAGTTATTATTGTCAAGACTAGACGAGTGCGTTTTGTCAAGGACTGTACATGATTTAAAAAAAAAAAACAGCATCTCGGTGCAATGTCATCTCCTACAAATTATGTTCAAATGCAAGTGTTTTGCATCGGCAAATCACCTTTATGGGAAAACATAATGCCACACAGATTGTTTATAATGCTTTTCCTCACTGTATCAGACAGATCCTTGATATTGAACAGCATTTACTGTGAGTGTTATCAGTTAGAATGACCTTTAATATCTACAAGAGGCACCTAACTTACTTACTAATCACAACAATTGTATTAACCTTTGAGGTCATTATTAAATATAAACAAATGTGAAGCAGACAGAATGCAAAACGGAGTTTCTGTGAATGTAGAGTGAATGTATTAGCATTTAACAACCTTGTTATATCGCTGAATTAGGGCTCCCAAGTTAAATGCTTTCCCATTTATTTTTCTTGGTAAATTAAGTTGTTTTGATTATTATTTATGATCTTAAAGGACCAGTGTGTAACAATTAGGGGAATCTATTGGCAGAAGTGGAAAATGATATTAATAAGCATGTTTTCTTAAGTGTGTAATCATCTGAAAATAAGAGTTGTTGTGTTTTGTTACCTTAGAATGAGCAGTTTATTTCTACATATGGTGCGTGTCCTCTTCACAGAGCTAGGCGCCATGTTTCTACAGTAGCCCAGAACGAACAAACCACTGTGTTAACATTTCCTGCTTGGGCCAGGGTTGATAACGTTACTCTCTCATGAGTTAACCCCCTTCACTACACTACCGCCGGGAAACAAGACACGGGAAAACTCTGTTGGTCTTGAGGAGCTGCAGCATTTATTTCTGCAAAACCTGCAACTTCCATTGTACATTCACTGATATTCTCAAAGCTAGCTCACTTTTTCGCTCACAACATCACACACATTTGCCGGCGCTCTCTCTCGCTTGTTTCACGACTCACTTCCCACGTACACACACTCCACGCACTGGCTCTGCTATTATCCAAACGACCTACGCTGCTTTTACAACAACTGGCTCTAGAGAGGGCCGTTTGCGTTTTAACATTCTACATGGTTGGCACACAGGAGAGGTTGCAATCTGCAACCTCGTCGCTAGATGGCGCCAGATGTTACACACTGTACCTTTTTAAAGAAGAAGGGTAAATTTAGCTATGACACGTTTACCCTGTGATATATTTAAAAATGTTTAATCTCCCACAAGGACAAAGAGCTGTTTTAATGCTTTATCAAAGATGAGATAAAAGTATTACTTTATCTGAAATGATGATATCAGGCTAGAGTCTGAAGGCTTTCTTCAGTATTTGATACAGTACCTTTAGCCACCATTTGCCTCGGGGCTCACATTTGAAATGCTACAAATGCTGTAGCAACACAGGATAATTTAAAAGGTTTCTGACTGCCAATCCCCAGGAGCCAACATGAGACGGGGGGTGGGGGGAAGGCAGCTATTCTAATGTGTGCTTGGCTCTCTTCCTTGACTCGGCTGCAACTAGCACTGATAGGAATGATGGTTTTTATATGTATCGCTGTCTGAGTGGCGGCAGATGTTCCGCATTCTCCAGCAGCACTCCGTTCCGGGGGGAAATCAGGGAAAACTACGCACTATAAAATTAAACCACTGACACTTCACCGGCCCTGAAACCAAATAGGGCCCGCAGCATCAGCAAGCTGGAGCGAATCCATCATTTCTCATTTTTAGAGGGTTCCATCTGTGCTAAGTTTCATTAACACTGGCTGTATCTGCAGTGAACTGCTTTATAATAGATAAACACCGCACTACTTATTCACCAGGGTCCATTGTGTTTGATATCACATGAAAACATACAGAGTGTATAGGATTAGCAACACCCCATATGGGTTTAAAGCTAACATTGTCTGGTTTCAATATGTAAGCAGCAATAATTATTTACGTTAGTGTGTTGCCACAGTTTGTTAGAAAAGCAACTCTGTCCAAAATGTGTGTGCTCCAGTTTGAATCAGATATTTCTGGCACTGAATGGTACAGATGGTTAAAATGATTTCCTAGATGACTCATTCGAGTTTTGTAATAAGCCCACGTCCCAGAAATGATTTGATGCTCTTTGTAATAGGATGAAAAAAAAAGTTTTTGTTTTGTTGTTTGATCTTTGTTTTGCAGGTTTTATTTTGTATTAGAAATGTGATTAATATCAGTATGAAATAACGTCATTCAACATATTGTATGAATTCAAAGAAAAAAATATAAAAACAAGAGCTTGAAGTAGGATGTTTGTCCTCCATTCACAGACTTAACTGAGCATGGGGAAGGTTACTTTATATATTGCTTGAAATAAATGACTCAGTACATGATTTAGAGTTTAGTAAGTAAGGCTGTCAAAGTTAACGCAAAAATAACGGGTTATGCAAATTTGTTTTAATACCACCAATTTCTTTAACGCCTTAATGCAACTTGGGATTTTTTGGTTGTAGTGGGCTCAGTTTTAAAGGTAGTGTGAAGATACTTGTATCATATGAAACAAAGAATCCACTGGTACCAAACCCTTTCATACTTGCTTGTCACGAAGGAGGATAAATAACGCTCCAAACTGACGCTAAATTTTGGCAGGGAAAAACTGGCATGGCCATTTTCAAAGGGGTTCCTTGACCTCTGACCTCAAGATATGTGAATGGAAATGGGTTCTATGGGTACCCACGAGTCTCCCCTTTACAGACATGCCTATTTTATGATAATCACATGCAGTTTAGGGCAAGTCATAGTCAAGTCAGCACACTGACACACTGACAGCTGTTGTTGCCTGTTGGGCTTGAGTTTGCCATGTTATGATTTGAGCATATTTGTTATGCTCAATGCAGTACCTGTGAGGGTTTCTGAATGAAGATTGTCATTGTTTTTTGTTGTTAATTGATTTACAATAATAAATATAAAGTATACATTAGCATAAAGCAGCATATCTGCCCACTCCCATGTTGATAAAATTATTAAATACTTGACAAATCTCCCTTTAAGGTACATTTTGAACAAATAAAAAATTTGCAATTAATTTGTAATTAATCACGATTAACTACAACAATCATGCGATTAATTGCGATTAAATATTTTAATCGATTGACAGCCCTAATTGTAAGTAAAAATCTGTAAAATCCCTTGCATGTGCTTTCCATCATCTCAGATGTACTTGTATTTTGTATCCTCTGTATGTACAAAATACAAAACTAAGTATGTAAATGTAATTCCTTTTAATGGTGTGCTGTCAGTCAATGCTTTTTTTATTTCAATAACTGTATTCAGATCACTTGCTTTGTATTTAGAGTCCTTTACATTGTAATCTGTTAGCCTCCACCAGTAGCCAGTGACACCCAGTTGAACCTGGATAAAGGGATTAGACCTCGGGCATTATGGAAATAGTAAAGATCAAAAGAGGACCAGCAACGGTCAGACTGCTCACGCAGGTAGACTGGTGGAACAAAGCCTTTTTAATTACCCTTTTAATTGCCCCTTTAACAGTATGAATTAGCATTTTAATGATGGGTATGTAATTAGAGTGGAAAAGGCTACGAGAGCTGCAGGCTGCTAATAATGCCTCTCAGCTCAGAGATCACAGCAACAGGAGACAAGAGCAGCTGCACCTGAGCGCCGACACACTACTGCACTACTCAGCCGACAATGAACAGATGCTACATGTACACATGCATACAGAGAAGGACTTTCTGCACACATGGGCACATCTATGGGTGCATACACACGACGATTTAGCAGTCACTGGAGTGAACAATTGGTGGACATCCAGAAACCGAGAGCACACTGTGACACAAACAGTTTTCATACACAAAACCACACGTCGCCAAGCCTGCCCAAAAGCCTGATTAAATCATTAAACTGGTCATTAAAACCATTACACATTAAACTGATTATATCATTAGTCACCACTGTGTATTGGAACTCAAACCTGATGATTTTCTTTGTTTGCATGGTGGCAAAAATAACATAAAAGTACTTCTATTAGATATGCAATGCAAACGGACAGCTTATATACTAGGGTGGGAAAAAAAATCGATCTATGTATCGTTTATTTTTTTACAATTTTGAAATCAATTTTTTAATACCAGAATCAATATATTTGCTTCATTTGAGTCTCTGCAGAGGTAAAAGGAAGTTACCACTTTTATTGTTGTAGTCTGAGTAACGTAATGTCAAATCCATTCTGTATCCTTCAACCAAAACAAGCCGCAGCCAGCCTAAACGAAAAAGTACAAAAAAAGCTGAGGGTCCGCGTGGATACAATCTGCACCCTCCCATTTTAAATCCAAAGTGATAAACACTACTCATCCAGTAAAGTATGAAAACACTTTGGGTTTCACACATTGCCAGGAAAAGCAGAGCTAGACGTTATTGTATCGTAACGTGCAGTCAAGCCAGCCGTCACTAGCGTCTCCGTGGTCAAACCGGCCGACGCTACAACTGTAGAGCACTCATATACTGACATTTATGTTAAATGCATTCAAACGGTCCAGATGGAGCTGACCATGGATGTATAAAGAGAACGGAGCTGACGGGGAAAGCTAGCGACGGACTTGGTGAAGTTAGCGGAAGTATACACGTGTGACTACTACTGGTTTTCAAAATAAGGTGTTAACAAAGGGAACTGTATATACAAAATACATACATGGAAATGAGATTGGTTGGATTATATTCACCAGAAGTATAAAACATTACATGTCCTTTATAAATTAAAAAGAAAATACCACTAATTTGTGAGGGAAAACTCTTTATTATTTGATTTTTGGGTTGCTGGAAAAAATGTCATAAATAATGCCTGACAATGACTGATATATTTGTCTTCAGGACATCGACTACATACTTGCTAAAAATCAAACATTCTTACTGTATTCATTTAGATATTGTATTTTCAAAAAATAAAAGTCCCTAGAAGTGTATGATTCAAGTGTTAAATTGTTAAAAAAGTTAACAAAAATTGCAATATATCGCAATATTGAATCGCAATGCTTAAAAATCGCTATACATATCGAATCGGCACCCAAATATCATGATAGTATCGAATCGGGAGATGAGTGTATCCCTGGTGTATGCACACACATGCACTCTTACATTGTTCCAAGCACACAACCCATCAGTGTCGCAGCCTCACAGAGGATAGCGTTGAGGACCTTGGCAATTACACCATTTACAACAGGCTCCCCTAACAGCTCACATGTAGAGATTGAAGGATGGTAAAGGATGAGAGTAGTTTGGCTAAAGGCTTTCCAGCTAATTAAAAGACTAACGTAGCCTTCAAATGACCATTAGGATTCATTTGGCTCGTATGCAAAAACAGGCAGAGATGTATATCTCATCACGGAAATGGGCGCTAGATGAAAGCAGGCACCATCAAATACGCCGTTACTGTTAGCCAATCATTTGTCGTAACAGAAACCTTCACCTATGTCTACATGCTAAGCAAATTGTTCAACTGCACAAGCAACATCAAAGACGTTCTAGTAACAGTCTGCTCTCAAGGGGCATGCAGTTTATTTTCATATGAATATGTAATAACTTAAATAGGCCTAAAGGAGACACGATGCAGACGGTAATTATGTGACATAATGGCACTATATGAAAAACATCAGCGCCACATATCTCATTATAATCCGGTAATGATACCTGCAGTGTAATGATGGAAATCTTTACTCATGTATCTAAGAGCTCATATTGTGAATTCAAAAGTGTTCTTTTGTTTTGTACGTGATCAAATGCAAATGTTCTCCTGACCCCTAGTTTTATTCTTCGTGACGTGTCGTTCAGCAGCTTGTAGTATTTATTTATGATGTGACACTGACAGCATGCTGCAACTATGAGACACCTTTTTTTATGAGCTGAAAAGAGATCAAAGACTTTATTTCTATGAAACCTGTAATCAGCCTTTGCATTCAGTCTGCCACTCTTCTGGCTGATCTTACTCTAATTGCAGCTGCCCTTTTTACAGGCCACAAACTTGGTTCTATTTAGCACCCGCGTTAAGATTATTTAACCAGAGCCGAGACAGAAATATCAGGGCGGGGGCTAGCATCAGGAACAGAAGAGCGTCTTTGTGCAGTGTTGCTTATGGGAGAGACTGGGGGGGGGTTTCTCAGTATGCCCTGGACGGCCGTCCTAATTATTTTTCCCAGAGATGAGGTCACATTCTTCACGGCCCAATCATGGATAAAGGAGAGCTTGTTATTAACAATCTGCAGACAAACAAACATGCTGGCTAAAAGGCATCCATTCAGCGTAAGAGTTGTTTTGCTCCAGTCATAATGATCCAATTCAAACAACCAAATGTAGAAACACAGTAAGGTAAACAAATATAATACATAAAATAATAATATTTTGACCATGAGAGTTTTTAACTTGGAACAATAGAACAGATTTTTCTCTTTTTTCCCCTTGAGGCATGCAGGACTGTGGCGTGATGACACAGCGGGCAATAATGCCATTAGCAGACTATTATTGTTATTTGATGTGCGTTAAGCAACCCTTCTACAGATGGCTTAGTAATGTTCAGGGGTATTAGGCCTGTTGTCATGGTGAACACAAAGGCTCCAGCAAACTGTCGGGGAAAATTGCTGTGATAATAAGCCTTTGTTATCTTAATGGATTTGTTTCTAGTGATGTTAAATGAACACACCGAAAAACAAGCCAAACAGACGAGGACATACATTCAAATGTACACATTTGCTTCATGTTCCCTTTTGATATCTGATATCCATAATATATATGATTCTTTATGTGTCCTCTAAGGAAAAGTATCTTTTCTCTCGCTCCTCTTTCCAGGGAATTTAAAGGTCAGGTTCAAATGTAGAACAATCCCAGTTGTTACGGACTCATGTTTTGTGCTGCCCAAAGACATTTGAGTAGATAGGCTCTCATGTTTGTCACTGAGCGCAGAGGTCTTTGGTTGAAGGACATTCTCTGTGGCTTCAAAACAATCAACAGGAAGCAAGTGACCCTTCCCTAAGCTCTGACCCCCCTTAGTTACTGTTGCTACGCCTGTCGGGCTCAGCTAACATAGTACAGTATGTCACTTATGCACATAACAATGACAGATTTATCAATCAAATTTATAGTAATATCAAGTTTATTAATGGAGCACATTTATAAAAATCAAATGTCTTTACTTTACAGAGAGATGGGGACCATCAGATAGAAACGTAACCCTTTCTTGGGTAACAAGTTTTGTTGGAATTGCTGAAATGTAAACTTCCCAAATCAGGACAGAGCCACTTTAGTTACTCCAAACTTTAACCCAACCTAACAGTGTAGTTAGCCAATTATATGCTGCCTAGCTTTGGAAATAATTATAGTTTACTACTGTACGTAGATACTAAGCCAGTTAACGGGCCTGCTAGCTTACATTAGAGCAGGTAACACTGTTAAAGTCAGGAAATGAAAAATGCCATTTTAACCCTTTTAGATCACATTCCTGGTCATATTGTGCACCTATTTACCAACATATGCAAATTTTCCACACAAATTAGTTTCTTATTTTTCTATTAAAATCTATTCATCTTTTCTTCCTGTAAAACAAAATGACGTGCTTACGTAAGCTAGTACCAACCAATTTCAACCAATAATATCATGACATCCATCCATCAATCTATCTGACACTTTAAGCTACAGGGGAGGTGTGTATGGAGGCTCCATATAGAGAGTCAAAGTCCCTTCCGGTGGACCCCATGGGACCCAAAGTCTTATACTTGAACAGTTTTACAACAAAGCGTAACATTCTTGACTTGCAAAATTATCTTTTAAATTGACAAACGTCATATCTATGCTTCATGGTGTAATTCAAATGGGATCAAAAAAATATTTCTCACTTGTTTTGACTACCGTTCATATTTTTTCCGAAGTAAGTAATCCATTTCTTGCACTTTAGCTCTTGTGTTTTTGGTATTGCAAAGGTGAATAAAATAAAGACACCAGCCTCCAAACGCTTATCCGGAGTATCTCTCCTACTACAGCCCCATGCTCACCGCTTTAGCATGTTGAGAAATCCAAAGCATGGAAGCCTGTCATTACAGTTGCTAAGCTATAATTGAACTATTGCTGTTTAGTCAATGGTTGATTTAAGCAATTTCCAGATGGCAAAGATTTTTAAATGTTACCCTACATTACCTTCCTTTGCTTTATGATGCTTGGTTTTGAGCTAAGTGAGCTCCATCGTTCTAGCAGTAACATGCCATCCAATCAAAATTAAACAAAATGTATGTACTGTAGTGTATGGATTATCCTTGTATTCACAAAGGTTAGGCCTATCTAATGAATACAAAGCAACAACACCTAGTCACATCTGGACTCATACTGACCATACAGTGGTGACCATCACACGTTTGCTTTCACATCGACTTTTTTTTTCTTATCAAATTTGATATTTTACAGAACCCACTCGTCGACGTTCACAATAGGAAGAGCTGATTCTGCTGAAGGTCACCCCGACATCCGAGCTGAATGAATGACATTTAGAGTACAATTTCCTATTTTACCCCATTTTCTTTGAAAGGCGTTACTCTACATGTACACACGCATGCACACACCTACACGTGTACACATTAACACACACCCATACGGAAGGCTTTCAGCTGTCACTAAGCTCTTGTACATTACTGCAATGAGTTATACATACAGTAATGACTTGGCGGGTCCCAGAGTCACTTTCTCTTTGGAACACATTAGATACAGAAACACTGCAGACTAGATTGACTCCTCAAACGTTTATCTATAATTTAAAGAAACATTTGTTTAAGTTGACTAAGATCCCGTATGAGTGTGGTTTACACTTATAGCATCAGAATTCTTACATCATTCAGTACTTTTTTTTTTTTAGGAATTCATATACTCATATGAATTTTCAACCATTTATAGCTGGCACTTTGCTCCCGTTATTAGACGATGGTATTTCTTCTAACCCTGTTGCAAAAGGACACGTCTCTTTGTGCTCCCATCCAGGATAATCAAGTCATCCTTGTCCACATGCCTCCCCGTATCTCTCCTCCAGCGCCCTGACCTTTATCTTCAGCTAAATCTTATTTGCCTTCAGGACTTTATAGGGTTTTCCACTCGTTCATAATCTATTTGCAGTGTCCTACAGAATTTTCATTGCTATGACATTTGACAAAAAACTTAATGGTAAGATATTTCAGTCCATGTATTCGTTTGCGGTCGACTTTGAGCGAATCCTTTTGGAAGCAGTAGGTAGATGGATTGTGAGCATCTTTGCTCCAGGGACATTTTCCCCATAGTTCAAGATTACCTTTTTGGATGTGTGCTCCATTTAAGTAGCTCCGCAAATCATAAAAGTACTCTAGTACTGGCTAATACTGGGGGTTAAATTGTAGACACGACCATAATTGTCCTCAAAGTTGAGAACACATGGTCCACATGGGCTGGACACTACCACATCCATCACAGATATCAGATAAAAAATAAGACAATCTTTGGTGCAAAGTTACCTACGGTGTTAACTAACTAACTTTCTGTAGCTTGATGTTCCTATGGTGAAAATTAACTTTAACTTTTCAGTATGCTGATCCAGTTCATTAAATTACAAACGATCACTAAACCAGCTGATTTTTGCTTTGTTGATCTGGAAGCTGATTTATAAACATACAACTCTTCACCCCAACTATGAGATTTTATGAAGATATGCATTCCTAATACATGCACCCATATAACCAAATCCTGCGTAGTAGTATAGTGTAACTAAAACCAAGTGTCCACTGTGCACTCTACTGTGTTTTGAATGGGGAAATATTTATTGGGTACACCTGTACAGTCTAATGCAATCCAATAAAATGGTTCTGCCATAAAGGCTACTTTTATGATGCCTATAATGTTCAGGTTTGCTTTTGAGACTGTCATGGAGGTGTTAATTCAATTTAGTATTGAGGTCATAGTTAGTGATGGTGTTATACTGGACTGCATTAGGCTATTCACATGTGTTTCTCACTCGTGTAAAAAAAATATAATGTAGTTCAGTACAACATCACCTTTCACTATGACCTCAATACTAAACATGTAATTGAATTTACACATTTCCGACAATGTCACCAAAAACTGGACAATATGAGCTTCGTAAAGATGGATGTTATGGCAGGGCTGTTGCATTAGATTGTACAAGTGTACTTTATATACTGTACACATTAGAAAACCTCAGATATTTGCTAACATGCAGGTGAAAGGTTGACCCATCCTTTCACATTTCCTTGTTGACGAAACAAACGCAGGAGGTCAATTGGTTTAACCTATGGTATTTGTCTTGAAACCATACAGTATTTGCTCAAATCAATGTCTCCTATCGTTACTCAGTGTTTATGATCATGTGGCTCTGCGTTGATAAAGTCCAGTATACCATGTTATTATGCTATTAGCCTCTGCTGCGCATTACTTGCTTCCTTTTTCCTGTTTCATGGCTAAAGAGGATAATTAATCCTGCAGAAAATACAGAAGGTCAAACCCAGTAAGCCGATATGTCATGCAAAAGTGTTTCGTTCCAACATAAAGAAAATCATATTATTTGACTACTACAAACTAAAGCGCTCAGCCTGCCGATCAACTCACAACAGAGAGAAGAGATGATGCCCTGACACTGAAACCCAGAGTCTCCCAGAGAGGTCAACAAAGCAAATTTCAAAGTGGGTAGCTCACTGAGAGAGCCTTTGCTATTTGTGTTCAATCAACTGTTTATGAACGAGCACTTCAGAGGCCTTAGTGACACTGCAGGGTCATATAGTTTGTATGAATATCTGATGTGTTTTGGGTTTTTTTAAACTCAAAATAAAGAAGCCCATAGCCTCTAAACAACCAGAGATGCGTTGCTGCACCGCAGTGTGAATAGGATGGTGTCTGTAGCCTGCAGTTGTGGTGGCGGGGGTGGAGGAGGAAGAAGAGGAGGAGGAGGACGAGGAGGAGGGGTGGTTGGAATCAGTGACATTCTTCAAGGCCAGTGTAAGATTAAAGACCGGGGCTGTCGTGCCTCTGATCATATATTCACAAAAGATACCCTGTGAAGAACACATCTTTAAAGAGAGGCTGGCTGAAAATAAGACCACTACTTGTGAATATTTGTGGCAGCCCATTATACATATCATATAAATGGTCCATTACTGAGTAAGGAGATTACACCCCAGAGAGTTTTTTTTAGTTACCCTTCTCATTTTCTGTTTGCCCTCTTTATTTTTTGGCACAATCCTGTGAGCAGTTGCCTCCAGTGGCACAACTTTGTCCTCTGTGATGTTTTATGTGTGGAAACGTCATGGACCCTAGGTTTGGATTTAGCCCGGAGAGCTCGATATGTTTTTTTTTTTTTTTTATCATACAGAATCACTCCAACATTATAGCATTGTGGCATTGAACTCAAAGTGCACTGATAAAAGAAGAAAAAAAAAACTAAGAGCCTTGGGCATAATGTGCAACCAGGAGCATTTATGCAGAAATGAAAAATGTCAATAGTGCTTCCTTCCATAATATTGCCTATTTCACTGGCACATAACACTGGCCTGTGACTCATGAACATAAATTCAGTGCACACAGTACAGTAAACCGAATAATGATTAATATAACTTTCATCTTGGGTTTGCTTCACTTGGTGTGGCCTTGGGGGCTTTAATAGTCATGGCACAGTGGAAAATGTATTAGCTTGCTATTCTGCATGTCCTTCAAATGAAATGTTGCTATATATATATATATATATATATTTATTGCCCTTTTTGTATCTTTCATCAGAGAGTTCATAAAAAAAGACAACTCTGGTAGATTACAGGATTACAGCACCTGGAAAAGGACAGAAAATAGCTAAGCTGCTGAGAAGTATTAATATAATAATCAAGTGTTTCAGGTTGCACTTAATTCAATTGTCCCTCTTAACATTTCCCGGCTATGTCAATCAATGTGCCTGCCTTGTCTTTAAAGCAACAGAGGAGTTATCCATTCCGGCACCATTAAAACATCAATGTCTCATTTCTGCTAAATGGCAGAGGAAAGATAATTGGCATGTGTGCATGCATATTAATTAACTGATAATGAGACGATAAGGCTCCCTCTCTATCTGCAGATGTGGAACCACTAATCAATTGGCAGTGAAATGGGGTAAAAATGTGCTTCTTTTATCCCACTACTGAAATTAAAAACCTATTTAGTACCTCGTTTTCCAACAAAGTGCTTTTCATTTATCTTCTCCAGCACATTATTCAATCATACTTTCCATTTGTATAATGGTAATATTTTCATGTAATTTCCCCCTGCCTCTGAGATGGGTATTTTTGATATGGCTTTGTGAAATGGCTATTCCATTCCAGCTCCATTCACTAGCTGGTAATAAACTTACAACCTATATTTCAGATTAAATGTCTTCAGCAAATGGAGCCAGCCTCAGATGTGTCGTAACAATGTGGAAAGATCACTTCTGCTCCCTGGTGGCGGCCGGGAGAACTCCTTCAGTGTTTGTCCGTGCCCCCTGCTGGCAAAGACTGGAAAGTCCTTGAACATTTTTGTAACTCTTGGCAGCATTTCATTATTTGCTGTGTAAAACACTCGCTGTCTCTGACTCTGATATGCAGAGCATGCTATCTAGTTGGAGAGCTGCAAGGTACCCACAGCTGAAGCATAAGCTGACTATCTTAAAGGGTTGCTGCTTTAGCCTGCAGCAGAATTGGAAGCATTTGAAAGAGTGTGTTGTAACTATCAGCCCTGACCAGAGGTGTGTGTGAGCGCTTCAGTGGAGGAGGAGAGGAGGATGAACATATAAAGGCTGTGAAAACAAACAAAGGCGATGCAAAGTACGCCGCGGGGGGGCTTTGCAAAGATCTAAACGTAGGCTAGAAAAGAACATAAAGACAACACAGGTACACAACGCGCTATTTGTATCAATATGTATTTATCACAAAATAGTTTCTGGAATATGAACATAAGAGCTGGATTTCTTCCTAAGTGTGTTTGTGAGTGTGGTTGGCCCAGATGACGCAGAGGTTGATGGACAGTAGTGCAGCGTCGCCTCCTCCCGTTGACAGGCCCTCCTTCACCCCAGACAGGCCAATCTGTACACACAGCGACACAGACACATAGAGCCCATCTCAGTCACCACACAGCCCATTTGTCATGTCAAATAGCCTCAGAGAGACATGGCGGTCAAGTTATAGAGGTGATTGTATCAAAGTGACCCCAATGCGATGGTCATAAATTGCTTGCTTTATTGTGAGGTACTATAATCTTGTTCCATTGATAGAATTGAAAACAATGAAAGGTCATTGTGAACAGATAAGTAAAAAGGGAAAACATTTTTCATGTAGATTGTGAATAATATAGGTACGCCTCTCCCGAATTCCATTTTTTTGGGCTTCGAAGCTTCGGGGAGACATATTTGAAGCTTCGTGGAGCAGCGCAGCAGGCTGACATGTTCGTCTGTCTGTCCGCCTCCATCTCCCCCATTTCAGTGCTGCTGCCGCACTACTGTACACAAACCCACCTCTACACATAACAAACAGCGATATCGATCTGAGAATAACTAATAATAATTAATGCTGAATATGAAGAATGTTGAGATTATTCCTTATTTCATGGGCCATTTGGGGATTTATACATTATTATTACATACTTAGAAATTAAATAAAAAAATAAGCATTCAAATAGTGTTTGGGAGGTCAAATACCATGGCAACGGTTGAAGCTTTGAAGCTACGAAGCATTTGGGTCAGCCCTAAATATAGGAGAGTTTATGAAAAGGAAGCAGTGGAACAACACAGACTGTAGTTTTCAGGGGATTCATCATATTTCTTACTTTGAGAAGAGTTTAGGGTGAGGTGTAAAGATGGCACTCAGCTGGAAATCTCAGTTTGTTCGTCTTTATCTTTGTTTGTTGTTCCATTGGTTTCCTCCGTGGACGCCGCCTCGGTGGAAGTGGCCGTCTTCGGCCTCTCTCCTGGTTTTTCAGAAGGGTCCACCACTGTGGAGCCCCGGCTTGTGTTGCAACCCATGATTTGTTGAGATTTAAGAGTCTTCAGTGCGCTGTTGAGCTGAGGAGTCCAGAGACGTATAGAGTGTTGAAACGCTGGTCATAACCTTAAGACCCGTGTAAGTGTTGTGGGCTCAGGTGCCTTTGTTCTCTATGGCAACCTCGAGACTTCCTGGAGAGTGTTGGTTTTATTTTACGGGCCTTTGTCTGCCGGCCGTACCGCCTTTTTGCAATTACCTCCTAAGCAACATTGGTTGAGAATTAACTCCGTAGCATGCCAAAACATGGTTACTGATAAACACTGAAGGGGATTGTGTGTCATTCACAGGGCAGCCATGGTTACCAACACTGGATGTGCTGGGAGTGTCTGCTTTCGTTCAGTCAGAGGAATTTATGAGTTGTGTTTTTCACCAGTCAGCTAATGTCAGAGCAGATCTTTATTTACAGGTCTATTAATTTATAATTTTGTAGATACACAGATTGTATCAAGATGGCATGTGAAACACAAAACTGAAAACCAATGATATTTGATGGGAAAATTACAGTGTATACTATAAATTATGTATTGAGTCCCTTCCTGTTTGGTCATTAGTTAATACTGCGCTGCCAAACAGAAGTGAGGCTGTAACGCTGAGTGTAAACTAGAGAACTATATACAGTTTTTAAAGTGGAAATTCAACAGAATCCAAACAGCTCTTGCTGGTAATATAGAGAATTATTTATTGAATCAAATTGTTTATAAAGAAACACAAATACAAAACATTAAAATACAATACAATAAATGTATGTTTATTGTTAAATGTATCTTTATTTTAACACTGATTTCTTTTTAAAAACTGGAGTTTATGGTGACACTTTGAAGAATACATAAAGTATTTCAATTTAACAAAAGACATGATTTAAGATATGAAAATAATCTGCTTTAAAGGAACAGTGTGTAACATTTGGGGGATCTATTAGCAGAAATGGAAGATAATATTCATAACTGTTTTCATTAGTGTGTAATCATCTGAAACTAAGAATTGTGTTTTTGTTAGCTTAGAGTTAGCCCTTCATATTTACATAGGGAGCAGGTCCTCTTCACGGAGTCCGCCATGTTGCTCCACCATGTTCTACGGTAGCCCAGAACGGATAAACCAAACTCTGAGAGAAACTTTCAGGTTTTTACGTTACCTGAAGGCCACCATGGTTCTCCGACACACTTGTGAAACTGCGGTAATGTGAGTTGCAGAGTGCTAAACCGTGGTATCGCCAGCCATCGTCTGACTTCCATTGCTCCTGAGGTAGTGTTATTATGGTACGGATGGCCTCTGAGCGAGGTGAATGGCGTTACTATTGTTTTACACTCGGCAGCCCACATTACTGCAGTCTTGGAAAGGGAGGAGTGAGCAGAGGGGTATTCAGTTGGTTGAAATCTGCAACCACACCACTAGATGCTGTCAAATCCTACACACTGTACCTTTAAGTAATACTTTGTTTGATGTGTTTTTTTAACAACCTCAACAGTTTTTTTTAGATGCCCACATCTGAAACTTAGATTTAATTTTTAGAAGCTTTGTGTCTTTAGCAGATGAACGTGAAACCGCCTCCTGTCTAGCTGCGCATACATCATTCTGCACAGTCAAGGTCAAACATGCTTTTCTGAGTAGAGGGGCGCTTTAATGAAATGCAGTATCCTGTTAAATCCGCCAAGATATTAAGTTTGCAATCAGTGTTGGAAATTACCTTTTTTGTCCACCTGCCACTGTGGCTGGTAGTTTTTCAAAATCTACCAGCCACTCAATAGATTACCATCGGTATTTTTGGCTGGTGAGTGAAGCAAATCTAGAAGCTACTTGCATATTTTACCAGCATGTGGCTGGTGCTAATTTCCAACCCTGGTTGCAATCAGTCATGCTGATGAAAGCATCATTATTTTTTTGTTTCTCAGACACACATAGGTCTCCATACTTCAAGTACCATTTGAATAAAGTTTCATGGTGTCACTTTCCCTTCATTACTCTGAAGAATTGAAAAATCATGTTTCACCATGTTTTCAACAGTAACAGCTATCTTTTAGAATTCTTAGTTATATTCAAGAAAAGCATTATTATAGGATAAAAACAGGAAAAACACAAATAGCTTTAAAGTGGCTTGCAGTGAACACTTAATATCATCCATCACTTAAACAATCTAGCCAGTTAGAATCATGTATTCATAAAGGCCTTAGACAAAGGAGAAGCTTGACATATGCTGGTCCCCATGAGCGCTGTAAAGGGCAGACAAGCTTGTCCCATAATTTTAACTGCAATGCTCAGTGTAACTTTATTTAGGCATAGCCAAGGGAAGTCAACTGAGCACTCTCCAGCCATGCCCTACTTCAAATTTATACATCATACACCTCCACCGGGGAGCTGCTCAGGACGACCACAATCTTCTACTATTGGCCACAGAGCTGAGGGTTAAATGCCCTTTTCAAGGACAGTAAGTGTCAGAAATAGTGCAGAGCAAAAAGGCATAATTTTAGCACAGACTGCAGACGAGACTTTGAGCTGACAAAGAATTTGGCCCGAAGGAATTCTTAAAAGATATCTGTAAAGGAAGACAAAGCTACCTTGACATTGTTATTACAGCCTCAGAAACAGCAGCAGAGTGAGGCTACATTCTCCTCTCTGCTCTAGTGCAGGTTAGGCCTTGGAGCTGGTCCCGGTTGATCCCGGTCCTGGTCCC
>CAKALG010016205.1:0-20865 GCA_916700815.1 Helicolenus hilgendorfi
GATGAAGGCGCCACTCTCACCATAGTCAGGGTGACCCGCTATGACGAGGGGTCGTACAGGTGCAATGTGTCCAATGGTGTGAGCCATGAAATCAGTCTCCCTGTATATCTGAACATCAGCTGTGAGTTTTCACTAAAGAAATACTGTATATATGCTTACCTGTATGTATAAAGACATTCACTCAACATAAACCCCTAAAACAATGTTCCCTCTTCATCAGATGGTCCAAGTAACATAACGATGATGATCATGCCCATGAAGTCCGCCTACATAACCGGATCTAACATCACACTGTCATGCTCAGCGGAGTCCAGCCCTCCAGCGATGATCCAGTGGATGGTTGATGGGGTGTACCTAAATCATTTTGGCCCACAGCTTCAACTAGAGAGGGTTACAAAGAGCAAATCGGGAAATTACCGATGCGTATTTCACAACACAGTCACGGCCAGGTTCAGCAGCAAAAGTGCAATGATCAAGATTGTGGGTAAGGTTGGATTTGTGGTATTTTAGAGGGTAATTTTTTGTGCTTTGATTTTGTTTCTCTCAGCAAAGACTATTTACCAGCCAGCAGCTGGTTAACTTAGCTTAAGGGGAAAGAGTTAGTCTGCCTCTGTCCGAAAATAACAAAATCTGTATGGCAACACCTTTAAATCACACTAATATCTTGTTTGCTTAATCCATGCAAATACCAAAATGTGAAAACAAATAGTTGTGGCTTTTCAGGGTTTTGTGCCAGGCAGTCCTTGGCTGTGACTTCCTGAACTACCATGATGTTGCCAGGCAACCTGCTGAGACAAATTTTGACACTTTGGTTTTTATATGTAATAAACCAATGAGATATAATGTGGTAATTAGTGAGCTTTAGAGGTGCTGGTGTGCAGATTTTGTTACCTTTGGGGTGAGTCAGTCTAGCTGTGTACCCGTCTTAAGTTTTTATACAAAGCTAAACTAACTGGCTGTTAGCTCTAGCTTCATATTTAATGGATATGGGAGTTGTATCAATCTTCTCCTATAACTCTAGGCAAGAAAAAGTTTTATAAGCGTATTCCCCAAAATGTCAAACTATTTACCATTTTCAGTGACATATGCCATATTCAATTCCCTTCTCCTCCTATAGAGCCAATAGCAGCAGTTGTGGTGAATCACACAGGTGGACCAGTAATACTTCATGAGCAGTTCATTCTGCATTGTGAAGTGAATGGATCTGTTACCAGCTTTCAGTGGTGGAGGAATGGTCAACTTATTACGGCTGACAATACAACAACCTTTCACATGAACAACAAGACACTGATTATCAACCCAGTCCAACAGTCAGATAATGGGGATTATCAGTGTCAGGCTTTTAATCCTGTGAGCAACATGACCAGCAGCCCTTACACAGTTGTCGTAAATTGTAAGTATTTTCATCTCTCTCGCTCTCTCTCTCTCTCTCTTTCCCTCTCTCTCTGTCTCTCTCTCTTTCTCTCTCTCTCTCTCTCTCGCAGATACACAAAGAGCAAATATATTAAATGTAATCTTTTTACTTTATTGTCTGATATTAAAAGATGGCCCAATGAAACCAGTAATTGAAGGGCCGTCCATGGCTCTGACAGGAACACTGGCAACCCTCAACTGCTCAAGTGCCTCTCGTCCTCCCAGCCACATCAGCTGGTACTTCAATGGTTCACTGGTGGCTACCACCTCAGATTTAACGATTGGACCGCTGACCTTCAATATGAGTGGGAAGTACACCTGCATGGCCTTCAACAACGTCACCGGCAAAAACAGCACTGCATACACAATGCTCACTGTTTTGGGTAACTCACTGTATAAGAATAGTTTGACATTTTGTGGAGATTCGCTCATTTGCTACTGCTAGTAAGCATTTAACTCAGTTTAGACTGGAAGCAGGGGGGAACAGCTAGTCTGTTTCTATACATAGGTAGCAAAATCCACCTACCAGCACTTCCAAGACAAACAACTATTCATTTTTTACACTGGTTATTTGTAGATTAAACAAATGAGATATAAGTGGTCAGTGAGCCTGATGGTACGTGTCCATAGGGGTGTTTTTATCACGAGGGATTCCCAGCATTGGCCGCTCGATGGGCTGCCACTAGACACAAGGCACTATGCACCTGATTGGACGAACGCTCTCCCTTGTGAGCTGATGCTCCCAGCTTTCAAACCGTCAACAACACGGCAGCTCATTTGGAAACTTTCTTCTCTTATTTCAGAAAAATAGTTCATCAAAATGTAAAAAATTGCGGCGCCACATTACCAGAATGCATTGCACGGCTGCTTACATAGACAATGAATGGGAAGCGTGGAAAAGACAAAGGCTGTGGACATGTACCATTAGAGGTGCTGGTTGGTAGATTTTCTTACCTTTGAATAGAGCCAGGTAGGTGTTTCTCCCTGTTCCCAGACTTTATGCTATGCTAAGCTAAACAGCTCGCGGCTGTAGCTTCATACTCAACGGGCCGATATGAGAGGTTTATCGATGTTCTCATCTAAGAAAGCAAATAGAATTTCCTGAAGTGTTCATTTAGTCTAGTCCTGGTCAGAACAGCCAATGTATCATACATATTTTGGAGTCGCTCTGCTTACTATAATCGCCGCCATCCTTTTATTCCCCAAAGCTCCAGTGACCATGGCGTCAATCAAGATTGACGGAGCTCAGCCATTCCTGAACCACACATTCACTCTAACCTGTGAGACAGCTGGAGGTGTGGAGTCAATTACCTGGATGTATGGTTGGTCCCCACTGTATGCTGACAACACAAGAAACTTCTCAAAGGACAACGTCACCCTCACCTTTGATCCTGTCATGAACTCTGACAATGGGAACTATCGGTGTGTAGCTTCCAACCCACTCAGCAGCTTATCCAGTCAAAACTTCACGCTGGCGGTTTATTGTGAGTACTCTCCATGCAGTTTACCTAATCCCTTATTCCCTTTTGTTGGGGGAGGACTTTTTCAATCTGTCTAAAAATTGGATTCAACCAAAACCAAGGAAGATTTCCACCCTAAACACTTAAACAAAGCTAAAAAAATAAATTCTGAAAAATGTAGGACATCAATATCTAAGGAGGATTTAGATGACATTAACAAATGTGGCCACATCTAGTAGATTCATCCCAAAATACAGACTGAAATGAACTAAACATCGGATTATAGATGTCAGGTTATCCAAAGGTGGACTTCTCCAGTCATGCCCAGTTCTGCGTTGTATGAATGTTTTCAGTGAATGTGGTTTAAGGTAATATCCATGTGTTTAGATGGACCACAGGTGCCAACTATCATGGGACCAAATACGGCAAAGACAGGATACAACGCCTCATTCAGCTGCTACGCATCATCAAACCCTCCCAGCTCCTACAAATGGTTCTTCAATGATTCTCTAGTGGCCAATACATCTATGTATGTCACACCACTTCTTACCGAAGACATGAGTGGGATGTACATATGCATGGCCTACAACAACATCACCGGCAAAAACAGCACTGCATACACGATGCTCACTGTTTTGGGTAACTTGCTGTATAAGAATAGTTTGAAATTTTGGTAGATATGCTCATTTGCTTTTTTAGAGAGTTACATGATTGATACCACTCTATATGAAGCTACAGCCAGGAGACAGTTAGCTTGGTTTAGACTGGAAGCTGACCTGGAAGCAGAGGGAAACAGATAGCCTGGCTCTATTGAAAAGTAGTAAACTTCGCCTACCAGCAACTTGCGTACTTGTTTCTGTGAGTCTTAGAAGTGCTTGAAAGCAGATTTTCTTACCTTTGAATAGAGCCAGGCTAGGTGTTTCCCCCTGTTCCCAGTATTTATGCTAAGCTATGCTAAACTACTCCCGGCTGTAGCTTCATATTCAACGAATATGAGAGTGGTATTGTATCATTCATTTAGTCTACCACAAAAATGAAAATCACAAAACCAAACAGCCAAAGTATCATGCATATTTTGGAGTCGCTCTGCTTACTGTAATTGCCGCCATCCTTTTATTCTCCAAAGCTCCAGTGACCATGGCGTCAATAAAAATTGTCGGAGCTCAGCCAATCCTGAACCACACATTCACTCTAACCTGTGAGACAGCTGGAGGTGTGGAGTCAATTACCTGGATGTATGGTTGGTTCCCACTATATGCTGACAACACAAGAAACTTCTCAAAGGACAACGTCACCCTCACCTTTGATCCTGTCATGAACTCTGACAATGGGAACTATCAGTGTGTAGCTTCCAACCCACTCAGCAGCTTAACCAGTCAAAACTTCACGCTGGCGGTTTATTGTGAGTACTCGCCATGCAGTTTACCCTAATCTTTTATCCCCTTTTGTCGGGGGAGGACTTTTTCAATCAGTCAAAAAATAGGAAAAATGGGAGTCAACCAAAACCAAAGAAGGATTCCACCCCAAACACTTGAATACTGCAGTTAAAACATGTGGCTACTAGATTCATCACGAAATACAGACTGAGATGAACTAAACATCAGCCTGTTTCCATCAGTTTATCCAAAGGTGGACCATTCATGCACAGTTCTGCGTTATATCAATGTCTTAACAGTCATGTGAACATGTTTTCAGTGAAGGTGATTTAAGGTAATATCCGTTTGTTTAGATGGACCACAGATGCCAATTATCAAGGGACCAGATGCGGCAAAGATGGGATACAACGTCACATTCAGCTGCTACGCATCATCAAACCCTCCCAGCTCCTACAAATGGTTCTTAAATGGTTCTCTAGTGGCCAGAACGTCGACGTATGTCACCCCACCTCTTACCAAAGACATGAGTGGGATGTATACCTGCATGGCCTACAACAACATCACCGGCAAAAACAGCTCTGCATACACAATGCTCACTGTTGTTGGTGAGACTTGAATGGCTATTTCTACATTTCTGCAAAAAAATTTACAATCTGGAAAAGTGGCTCAGGAGAGAACTAAATAACTGTTGTGGCTTTTTGCTTTGTTTTCAGATGCAATAGAATATGTTCATGTCAAATCTCCAATGAATCCTGCCATGGAAGGTAATGTTTATAAGCTAACATGCAATGTGAGTGGACCTGCTGGGCATATTTACTGGATGAAAAATGGTAAGCCATTGCATAAAGACAACGGAACTGTTTTCTCCATGGATAACAAGACCGTCACCTTCAACCCGCTGGAACGCAATGATACTGGATACTACCAGTGTAAGGCTATTAATGCTGTTTGGAACATTACCAGCCCTCCTTACATGCTCGTTGTGAACTGTGAGTAACATTTAAATTATTTATTTCACTGTAACTGGCAGTTTTATATACTGTAGTGCATCATCCTATGTTATTTAGATAAATATGGCACCATGAGAGCCTGCTATCTCCTTTGCTGTTGCAGTTGGACCAGAAACACCCATGATTGATGGGCCAGCTTTTGCTGAGACAGGACATTACGCAGTCTTCAACTGTTCTACCATGTCGATGCCTCCCAGTCAGTTCAGCTGGTGGTTCAATGGCTCCAACGTGGCCAATTCTTCAATGTTTAAAACTGGCCTTTTGACTTTAAATATGAGTGGAGAATACACCTGCATGGTCTACAATAATGTGACGAGAAAGAACAACACAAGCTCCAAGATGCTCACAGTCATTGGTGAGAAAAGTCTATATGGGTTTGACTCCTTCAATGCATATCATGTGACTGTACAACTGATCAAATACTGATTGATTTCTACTGTGTTTTCTTTCCACAGAGGCAATAGAGTCAGTGATGATCAGAAACAACACAGTTCCAATAAACTCTGAGAACTTCACTCTCACCTGTGACGTTACTGGGCCCTATGACATGATCTACTGGATGAAGGACAACATGCGCCTCAACATGACACACTCAAACCCTCACATGTCCTACCACGTTGAAAACAACATGCACCTCAACATGACACACTCAAACCCTCACATGTCCTACCACGTTGAAAACAACACACACCTCAACATGACACACTCAAACCCTCACATGTCCTACCACGTTGAAAACAACACGCTGCACTTCAGTCCGTTGACGATTCACAATGACGGGACATATCAGTGTATCGCTACCAATCAGGCTGGTCCACATAAAAGCCCTGAATACGTGCTCCTGGTGAACTGTGAGTGTTGTAGGAAACAATTGTGGTTTTAATTCATTCAGTTAATTTTAACTGGTTTTAAAGGTATAGTGTGTAGGATGTGGCGGCATCTAGTGGTGTGGTGGCAGATTGCAACCAACTGAGTACTCCTCCACTCACTCCTCCCTTTCCAAAACTGCAGTAACGTGAGCCGCCGAGTGCAAAACCGTGGTAACGCCGTTTGCCTAGCTCGGAGGCCGTCCTTACCATAATAACACTACTTTAGGAGCAACAGAAGTCAGACGGTGGCTGGCAGCACCACGGTTTTGCACTCTGCTGCTCACGTTACCGCAGTTTCACAAGCATGTCGGTGACTACGGTGGCCTGTTACAGACTGTTCCTCTAAATTTAACGCACGTTGCATAAAAAAAAATATTAATACTTAATTCCCTTACAGTAGTTTAAAGGAAAAAACAAATACATCATTTGACATTTTATATCCTCATTTGGTGTATAATCAGTTGTAATATACTAACATCACCTCCTCAATAACTGCTACTGTCTTTACCAATGATGTTAACTCACAAAAGGGCACCCTGTTCATCAGAAGAAGAAGGCACTTTATTGATCCCCGAGGGGAAATTCAATTTTAAGTGGATTTTACAAACATGTAGTAAAGTTAAGCAGATCTACTAAGCTGGTGATTGGAAATTTAACAAAAGTGAACAAATAATGATGAATATTTACTATAACAGTAATTGCTGTGGTTTCAGTTTGACCAGAAATACCTGAATGCTCAGAACATAATGTGGCTTTAGACTTTAAAAATTTTGCATTTTGTGCCAAAGCAACTCAATATTCATCATTTTTCTGTACATAATTCTGACCAACCCTCTCTCTTTATTGTGTGTGTGCAGACGGCCCTCTGAGCATGAATATCTCTGGTCATGTTGGCCTCTTCGTGTACTGGACATGCTCTGCTGATTCTCGGCCAGATTGTGACTTCCTCTGGTTCTTCAACAAGTCATCAGCACCTTTTCATTCCGGCCCTGCTATCTTTTTCCTTGCGACGAAAGAGAGAGAGGGAAACTACACATGCAAGGCGACAAACCCTGTGACTAATATCATAATGTACAAGACCAAAGTCTTCAAAGTCACTGGTAAGTGAGCCTTACTTCAGAAGTCACTGTGATATTTTGATTCAAAATTTGTTTGTGTTATTTGAAAAATAATTTTTGGCTTTATAGTGTGGAATATTTGAAAAACAAAGATGATTACGTCCACTTAAAGCTACAGTCGGTAATACTGACAGTAGTGCATGAGACAGGTAATCTGCGAAGAAAAGAAAAAGTGTCTTCCGGTGCTCCTAATGGCATTTGCGAGATCTCACAGTACCGAAGGAAAACTACCAATCAGAACCGAGGAGTCTCTAAAGCAGCGGCCAATCACTGCTCGCAAAACTTGTGAACTCCAATTAAACTGTCAAACTAGGCAGCGCTGATCAAATATGAATCAATATAATGTTACTGTAATGCCTATTCTCGCCTCAAATATTGTCAGAAAACATATTTTAGTATTTAGCTGTAAAATGAGAAAGTTTGCTCCGGTTGGTGGGCGGTGCTTGGTTTTACCTCGACTGTTTTCAACATGGCGGCTGGGTCACACACTTTCTCATTTTACAGCTAAACAGTACACTATAAGGTGTTTCTGAAAACATTTGAGGTGAGACATAGGCATTACAGTAACAAAATATTGATTCATATTTGATCAGCGCTGCCTAGTTTGACAGTTTGATCGGAGTTAACGAGTTTCGCGAGCATTGATTGACAGCTGTTGTGGAGACTACTGATTGGTTGTTGTTATTCGGGCGCGGTGGAAACTTGCAAATGCCACTAAGCGCAAAGGAGGAAACAGAGGAACCTGATTTTTCTCACAGATTATCTGTCTCAGTTACTGCTACTGACTGCAGCTTCAAATCATTTTACTAGTGATCACATAAAAATAGGTGCTATACAATTACAGATATGTCATGTTGTATTAAGCAATTTTGTATTTAACGTGTGAATTATTTGTCATTATTTCTGTCCCTTTCTCGCCCTTAGCTCACGCCTCTGCCCTCCACTTCTCATCCCAAGGCGGTCTGATGTTGATGCTGTTTGCTTTGTTAGTCCCTGTGCTGTTCAACTGATGCCGCCACACTGAGGAAGCCAGTCCGACTGAGAGGCCTCTTGCTCCCTCTACAGACTGAACAGTCTTACTGTAAAATGAAAAGGCAGGTACTGTACAGTCAATAATCTGATGCCACGTTAACAGTTCTTGTGGGTTTTGTTTTGTTTGTGGGCAAAGAAAAATTCAAAAGTTTCGATTCAAGTTGCAGTTTGTTGTTAGATATTTCCTTTAATCAGATTTATTTTCATGAACATCTACAATGCAGAATAGTAACATTAACACTGACAAATCATCGTATTATGGCATTGCCTGTTTTGGGTGTTTTATGTGAATTTAATTTTATTATTAGCAAGTAAAACGAGTTGTATTTGTGTTATTGTGGTGGTTGTTGATGTCACTACCCTTGAGGTAGTTTAATACAAATAATTCAACATACTTGCATAGTTTAACAAGTGTATTCCTCTAAAATAGCTGTATACCCCACTGCAGTTCTCTACTCTGAACACCTGGAGGCTTTTTTTGTTATGTGTGATCATATTAAAACTATAATTAAATGTAAGTCTTATGATGCTTTAATTCACTGTATTTATTTCTTAATCAATAAATAATCAACACAATCAATTTTGTGGTGACTTTGTTTTGGAGGATACAGTTTATTTCTGCTGATTCAGAAAGTTACAGTCATGCCAACTTTTGTGAGAGAAACATTGTCATAAACACTTAAAAAAAACTTAGAAAGAAATATGTATGACAGTAATCACTGCATAAACATCATTACATACAGTGTAAGGATATTATGTATACTGTATGTAGTGCTTCTTAGTGTCGTTCATATGGGGACACTGGGACCGAACTTCCTGGTGTTGCCGCCCTTTTTCGGTTTGGAAAATCTTCTGCACTTCTTCAGATTCTTATTCTTTTTCCTCTGGCACAGTGCTTTCACTTGTGGTTTGAATAAATCCAGACAGATAAAGCAATAGGGTAAGAAAACAATAAGTAAAATATTTCGGACAGTGAACTTAATTTGTTTGTTTGTTTTACTTCGTTATTTTATGAATCTCAAAAACTACATGTGACTCACATTTTCCTTGCTTGCTGTTGCGACAAACGCAGCGTGTGTTCGGCATCTCCATTCCCTTTCCTGGGTGACCCAAATACACAAGGACATAAGAGCAGAATGGATTAGGATAAAATACACTCTACTAATACCGAGGATGTGCTTACATATAAACTGATGAGATGCTAACTAGATGTGTATTTCATTCACTGTATCCTTGATTATGCTGCTTTCACCTTTACAGTTACACAGTCTGTTGTGATGTCTTGGGATGCTGATTGGATTTGCAGTTGTCAGCTGTTCTCCAACAGCTGAGGCTACGACACAATAGATATCAAACTTAATAAAAATAAGATTAATGATAATAATTTGATTGAATCAATAATAATGCAAAATACAACAGCTCAATAAATATGAAAGCCGCAGTAGGCAGAATATTTTTTGGCATCATTGGGAAAATCCATTATAACCGTTCAGCATATTGTAATTCAAGTGCTCTGAGAGAAAAGTAGACTTCTGCACCTCCTCATGGCTCTGTTTTCAGGCTTTAAAAAATCACTTGCGAAATCCGATCAAACTAGGCAGCGCTGATCAAATATGGATCAATATTCAATAAGTTACTGTAATGCCTATCTCTCGCCTCAAATGTTTTCAGAAACATCTTGTAGTGTACTGTTTAGCTGTAAAATGAAAAAGTTTGCTCCGACTGGCGGGCGGTGCTTGGTATTCCCTCAACTGATCTCAACGTGGTTGCCAGGTCACAAACTTTCTCATTTTACAGCTTAACAGTGCACTACAAGATGTTTCTGAAAACGGTAGCTGGACGACGGACTCCAGATCGGCTCTGATTGGTTGTTTTCCTTCGGTCTGTGAAATCTTGCAGATGCCATTAGGAGCACCTGAGGACACACAGGCACATGATTTATTTATTTTTTTCAGATTAACTGTCTCATGCACTACTGTCAGGATATAGTGACCTTTTTATAAAAGTAACTTTTTTTGTTAATCATATTTGCTCCAATTCTACCCACTGCTGCTTTAAATGAACCACTCATGGAAAATGTGTTTTAAACATTCATCTCACATACCATCAGTGAATGCGCTGACAACCATGGATTTTTCTTGTGTCTCAGGAACACCTTTGAAAAATAAAAAATGGGGAAAAAAATCACAGAATAAAACTGCACAGGATGTAAACTCACTTTTAAAACTTGTCTCATTCTGATAAAGTATACCATACCTTGGCCGTGATCAGTAAATACAAGCAGTACAAGAACCAACAGCAAAAACATCCTTGATCCCATGTTGTAGGTAAGCCAGTCCAGGTAAAGTAATCCTGCATGTGCACTAGTTTCAGTCCCAGCGAGGAAATGAAATGGTTGTTGTTGTGGTTCTTTATAAAGGATGGTGTGGATGTCTGAAATGGTAGCCGTTACACATTCATCGACTGCCAGTTATATGAAGCATGAAGATTACCCAACTGGCACCTTTCACAGTGGGTGATTGTGAATAACAAGGAAATTGTACTTTTGCCAAAAAAAAACGGATTGTGGTTTTGAGTAATGGCTCATTGTCGTGAGAAAGTGAGGTACCCACATACTAACCTGCACTAGAAGAACTTCTGGTTGCCAGATGTGCCCATGTTTTTAAGTTTCAAGTGAAACTTGTATTATATAATCTTACTTTAAATGGTTAAGTATGTCACATACACATATTGAGTTATATGCTTTGTCACACTGATCCAAGCTGAGATCAAATTCTGTCTTCAGTATGCATCTGTTACATGGAAGGAAAATGAGATGTCAAAAAGGATATTTAAGCTCTTCTAACTTGGTTAGTGGTTGGTGTATAGCACATATTGTGAATTATAAATTCCATGCTGTACAGCTAGGCGAACAATCAGTCACAATTATGAGTGCTTGTTATCAGCCCTGTTGACACCACTGCAATGGATACGCAACTAACTGTCACATTAACATCATTGCTATAATCTAGGCAAGGACAGAATTTTAAGTATGAGGTATTGAATTATGTGCGATGACTGTTGGATGCAGCTTAGGGGCAAAGCGAGACTTGTTCACCTTCCTCAAGTTACAGAAATGCAGCTCTGTGCTCACAACCATGTCTGTGACCGTAATAAAACCAGTCAACCAAAAGCAAAACATCTCCTGCGGACTCGAACACTCATAACAAACCTGCTGGTTAGTGATCAGTCTTGAGATATAAAAATGTTGCAATGCATCAGTGTCTCTTACTCAGTAGCAGCATGCAGATCTGATCAATCAATCACGGGACACTGAAACCATTTTTCATATTTAATGCATTCTTTCATCACGTACACAATCAGCCATCCTGAAGCATAATTCAAGTTCTGTAGCACAATCCTTATATAAGAGGCTCAGAAGCATTTTAGTGTGAAGTAAAGCCTTTTTAAATGGTCTGATTGGCCATTATGTATGTTGCAGATGAGATTAAACTTGAAGCACAAGCAACTTGAGATATATCTATACAACTTCACAACCTACTTAAATACGTCTATGGTTGCAACGAAACAGCCTCTCGCGTCAATATCTGTTGCTGTTACTATAGGTGAAGCAAAAAGGTACGAGGACATTAATGAGACATGTGACATAACAAAAGGCAAGTAAACAGGTATGGTCAATCAAAAAACATTTGGTCATTCAAATTAACATATACAAAAGACACCAGACATCACAACAGAGTAAATAAAGCCATTGCCAAATAAATGTAACTTAGTGAAACTGAGAAACCAAAATGATGAATTACAGCATTTTCCTGGTAAGGGCAGTTCTTGTATCTCATTTTGTTTTTACCAGACGTATCCTGGCACCTAAAGAGACAAAGTCTCACACTCTTATCACTAGTTCCTGTTCCAGTATCCTCAGGCAGACAGTGTTTTTGTCATAGATAGGGTTATATATCACATATCTGTCGGTAAAATAGGATTTGATAGTCTCATGAGGGCTGTAGGTGAAAGGGTGAGATCTGGGGCACAGTTCTAAATAAAGTTTTTAATGAGGTGCAGCAACCTTAGTTTTTAACCTACAGTATATCTTCATTTGTAAAAAGCTGCTGCATCTTTTTAAAATCTTTATTCATAACTACTAGACTTCTGGATTTATTTATGTATAACTGTGTCTTCCAGTGTCATCCCTTCAGATGTCACTTCACTGTCTGGCTCTGGTCCCCATGGATGACAGACAGGGAGTTCCCCATATCATGTTCATCGTTTGTATCATGTGGCAGAGAAATGAAAAAAAATCCTTCTATGGAAAAACACTTTGAGAACCAAAAGCTAGTGGAACAGATGATTACTGTGAATTGAGGCAATACTTTGTCTCTATAGCACAGCAAATTTAATTTCTGTATCATAAACACAAACAAAATGTATGGTCCCATTATCTGAAACAGTGGTCACCAACCCTAGCCATGAAGAGGAGTTACACAAATAATTTGTGCAGCTTTTAGCCCCAAATAATTGATTCTATCCATCATTCAAGGTGTTAACAAGCTGATGCTCTCTGGAAACAGGGATGAGGACCACTGTGGTAGTGTAAGTTTGTGCCCTGGCTGCTCAGTTTTCTGCAGGCTTATCTAGCATGGACTTGAGATGGGCGTGCAGGGGGTCGCACACAGCCTGGTAGCCCTGAGGGGTCAGGTGAAGGTAGTCGTACATGTCCTGATGGGAGATGCTACCGTTGGAGTGGACGAAGCCTGGGTCCACGTTGAGGAAAGAGGCGTGGGGGAGGGACGATACGGCTTCTTGGACCAGCTTGTTCACCTTGGCATTTCGCTCCCGCAGAGGGTTTGGCGATTTCCCTCTGGGCAGTATACCCTGGAAAACAGATGTATGAGTGTTGAAATAGCATATCTCCAAACAGTTCACACAGTCTAATAGTCTATTGTTTACCTAATCTCACAAAGCTGAGATGGAACTAAAAGGGGTGACATCACTGTGCAGTTTGATGCTTCATTTGTCATTTTTAAGAGATATGCAGGTGAGTACTTTAACACTTCCTTTAAGGAATGCATCAGAAAATAAACCTACAAGTACAAGCGTCCGGGCATGGGGGAGCTTGTTCTTGATGACTTGGATAATAGCCATGATGCCTCCACAGATCTGTTCAGCAGTCTGACCGTGATTGTTAGTGCCTACCCACAGCACTACAACCTAAAACGACAAAAGAAAAAGTGATGCGTGACTGAGCACATGTCATTGATAGTTTAGGGCCGATATACCGGGCATTTGGATGTTAGCACAATAACAAGCATGATCATGTTCCCTATTTTTGGCAGTGATATGGACCTTTGGGCTGATGTTATCCAGCTCGCCGTTGCTCAGTCTCCACAGCACATGTTGCGTTGCATCACCACCCACCCCAAAGTTGAGGGCATGGAGAGGCGAGAACAGCTGCCGCCATATCTGCAGACAAACCACAAACAAAGTGTCAGTGTGTTGAAAACGTTAAGTTCACACTGTTTGAAAGCGTGCATAGATGATTATGAGACACAAGGAAAGTGTGTGACTTATGTTTTACCCCAAACTGGTGCATGAGCTGAATAAGAGAGTCTCCAACAAACAGGACATCAGGTTCTTTGTCTTTGCTGTCAGACACAAAGCGGTTGTGCTACAGAGAGAAAAAGGGAAAAGACAAATATACAGAGTTGTCATGACATGAAATTGTGTAGAAAAAAACCCAACACAACTCTGATAGTAAATATACAGACTTGCAAAATATTTTTTAAACTTTACATGACAAATGCAGACATATAGAAAAATGTCTTGTATATTTTTGTTATTTAAATATGGAAATTGGAAGACATTAGATATATTGGATCAAAATAGTGCATATTCCCCATGACAATCTGATAAAAAAGCTGCTAATTTACTATCAGAGTTGTGTTGTTGTTTTTTCTACACAATTTTATGTCATTAAAAAAAAAATGACAATTATGTTTTTTATTCACAAAACTAAACATTAGCAGCAATGCATGCAGACTGGGAAGACCTGTCAAATGCATGTCTGTTGTTATGCTGTAGCTATGTAAAACCCTGAGAAGTAAACAGAAAACTCATAATACAATACAAAAATGCATTTTGTATATTTTTGTTATTTAAATATGGAAATTGGAAGACATATTGAATCAAAATAGTGCATATTCCCCATGCCAATCTGATGAAAAAGCTGCTAATTTACTATCAGAGTTGTGTGTTGTTTTTTCTATACAATCATCAAAATAAATGATTAATTAATTAATTATGTGTTTTGTTTTAATCACAAAACTTAACATTAACAAACTGGGAAAATCTGTAAAATGCATGTCTGTTGTCATGCTATGTAAAAACCCTGAGAAGTAAACAGAAAACTCATAATAATAATAATAGTATTATTTCACACACCAGAGACATCCATCGTCCATCTCCCTGGTTATCTTCACAGGGAGTGGGTGTGGCGGCGGGGTTTGAGTCTTCTGCACTCATGACTTGGCTCTATCTGTGTTGGGAAAGCTTTTTAACAACAGAAACAACCTGATAACTCAACAGACTACAGCTATGACTGCTAAATAAACCTAGAGATGGTTGGTAGCCACAGCAGCTAGCTAGTAGAAACACAAGATAGATGTAGTTTAAGAGAGAAATACAGGTCAAACTCTACTAACACAGCTTGTTATTAACGTTAAACTATGCAAGCCTGCTTTGTGCTGAAAGAGAAAAGGCAGATATTTATATATAGAGGCTACATTTAGAGATATTTACTGAACTACCATGAAATCACAAAAATCGTCATTCAGTTTCAGGAAGTAAATTTTCACTATAGTCGTCACTACCATTGTTGTCCACGGGCAACAACATATATGTTTTAGTGTATTTTTTAGAGTCATACGATATTTTATTAACACCATGTGATTTATGGTGAAACTTCAGAACATAAATTGTGAAGAAATTACAATAAAAGCATTGTTTAAGTGAAGAATAACTTAAAAAGATGATTGATTTACCCCCTCTCGTCTGTGTTAAGTGGACTCGCCCTGCTCGTTGGTGCTGCGCAGAGAACTAGTGATGGGAATTCAGGCTCTTTTTAGTGAGCCAGATTATTTGACTCAGCTCACCAAGAAGAGCCGGTTCTTTCGGCTCCCAAACGGCTCTTCATTTTACCACTTCTGCTTTTTATAGTTCAGCCAAATTTAGCGCTGTTTTAACCTATAATTAGTATGTGTGCAGATATATCACTTAAATTATTCAGTATAGCTATACTAACCCTTATAATTTCCCGAATACCATAATTGTACATGCTACTTCGTTTCCTACTGCCACTCATTTTGTCTGCTATTCACGCACCGCACTCCTCTCTCTCTTTATCTCCTCCTCTCCCTCCTGCTCTGTACCTGTAGACCTTCAGCGCGCCGCGCACCCCCGGCTCAAATAGTCGACTCGTTCGTGATCGACACATCATTACAGAGAACACACATCTGATCAGTATGGACAGCAGAAATAGTGGCATCATTATTGCATTACAGTGGGTTGAGGGGTCAAACCTGACAGAGTGGTGATATGCACAGATTCAAAAGCTGTTTTGGAAAGTATAGGCAAGGCAAGGCAGCTTTATTTGTAGAGCACATTTCAACAACAGGGCAATTCGAGGTGCTTTACATAAACATTCAAGAACATTGCGACAAAGTCCAAAAGAACATTCAGACATAATTAAAACAGTTATAAAAACATTAAAGATTAGAAAATAAAAACAAGCTAAAAATTAAAAGCTATAGGATAGAAGATAAAATAGAATATAACACACAAGAGTAAAAGCTCTAGAGCAGTATAAGATCATTATCTGGTTTAATAAAAGGCAGCAGCAAACAGGAAAGTTTTATGCTTTGATTTAAAAGAACTCAGAGTTGGAGCGGTCCTGGAGGTTTCTGGGAGTTTGTTCCAAATATATGCTTCTGCATGTTTATTTCTGACTCTGGGGACACTAAGCAGACCTAATCCAGATAACCTGAGAGGTCTGGATGGTTCAGAACAAGCTCCCAGAAACCTGCAGGACCAACTCCAACTCTGAGTTCTTTTAAATCAAAGCTTAAAATGTTCCTGTTTGCTGCTGCCTTTTATTAAACCAGATAATGATCTTATACTGCACTAGAGCTTTTACTCTTGTGTGTTATATTCTATTTTATCTTCTATCCTATAGCTTTTATTTTTAGTTTGTTTTTATTTTCTAATCTTTAATATTTTTATAACTGTTTTAATTATGTCTTAATGTTCTTTTGCACTTTGTCGCAATGTTCTTGAATGTTTATGTAAAGCACTTTGAATTGCCCTGTTGCTGAAATGTGCTATACAAATAAAGCTGCCTTGCCTTGTCTTGCCTTACGCACTCTTGTACAGTAGGTGACGGTATGCAGCTTAAAGTTGGTTGCGATCCGCCACAAACTGAGAGAGAGAGAAGAAGAAGAAGAAGAAGAACACACACATACACACACACACGCCCACACACACACACACACACACACACACACGCACACACACACACACACACACACACACACACACACACATACACACAGATACACACACGCGCACGCACGCACGCACGCAAACACCTACTACGTCATCATGTTGCTGAGCAACGAGTTTTACAAGCCGCAAGAAACCGACTGTTGGTAAGAAAACTGCTCTCTTAACTAACAACTTTAAGTTTATTAAAAATGTTTCCTGACTAATTAACTGTTTGTGTCGCATGAAATGTGCCTAAAGAGGTTAATTACTGTGTTTCTTAGCAGCTACAGCTAAATGATATCACAATTCATACACGTGTGATTCACGTTAAAGTGAAGACACCTGTTGGCTAAATACCTAGCTAGCTAACTAGATAGCATAGCTAACTGTTTTTTTGTTTTGTTTTTTTAGTTGAAGATAATTTATGTACAAACATTAAGGCATTGTAATTTAAACTCAATACTTCTAACATAAAAGGCACAATTGGATAGGAAAGATAACTTAATTTATAATAAAAAATAAAAGAGGGTAGAAAATACTTAAAGGAACAAAAAAAATATTGTGTTTGGTATTAACATGAAGGACATTAAGAGTGACTTGATATTGAACAATTGATACTGCTGGCAAATTTTTTTCATCCATGCATCCAAATGGAGGAAAATGAAACCCCTATTTTCTGTTTTCAAAAGGGACCTTGTGGACAATCATCTCAGTGCTTTAAGACTAATGAAAGGACAACATGCAAAGTGTCTCCTCAGAGCTTATGAAGAACTGAACATATATGATATAGAGCTACTATGGAAGAGTGCAGTCTTATTATTAATTTATTTATGCATTTCTTTTTTGTTCCTTGAATTATTTTCTACCCCCTCTTTTATTTTTGTTATTATATCATTTTTTATAATTTAAGTTAGCATAGCTAACAGATAGGCTACATTAACAGGCTGAATCCAAAATGTGTCTGGAACCGCAGAGGGCACAGTTGCATGGATGTTTTAACACTCACACTTGTTGGTTGTGATTACTATTATACATTTTTATTCAGGAAAGGCCTGACAATATTTAGATGCTGTATGTTTAATTTCCAGGTAACGTTACTGTATTTGCTTCATGTTTTCTGATGGCCTGTGTCAGAAATGGTGACCTATGACCTTTGTCTCTGCTGACCCATGATAGTGTTATTCAATTTTTTAAAATGGGTGAGAGAACGCCCAGGATTTTATTAAAATGTCTGGTTGGTTCATTTTTTTTTTGTTTGTAAGAATCAGAAATTGGTTGTAACAACGACCTGTTGCCGTTAAGCCAACGAAAGTCAGCGTCGGGCTCGCGCTTGTGCTCGCTCTGAATAGACATGAACGAGCATCGCTCAAAACAGTGAGGTGATACATGTCAGGTAATACCACAATATCAATCTATATTTCACCTGCTTGGCAGTAATGTTAGCTGACCAGACAGAGGTCTCTCCATGAATCAATTCTGATCCTAGGGTCAGCTTTTCCTGCTTCAGCCTCCGACCACGGTCGAAGGGAGACCCCGGCACCTCGTTGGAGACGATAACGTTTTTTTGCTGCGGAGCCCCGTCACTTCACCAGACACGGGAAGCCTCCGTTGGTCTGGAGGAGCTGCAGCAGTTATTTCAGAAGGCTTTGTGGCATTGGCCTTTTTATATGACTCTAGTCTACAGTCATAAATCCCCAGAGACTTTGGCTGTGGTCAACCAACAGCTGTTCCAGTTTATATCATGTAAAGGTTCATCTAAATACCATCACCAGCTAAAGGTTACATGTTCACTATTACCAGAACTACAGCTCCACAATTAATCTAAATTTTATCAAAATCTCAATTTTCAAATAGCAGGAGATGCAGTATTTATTAAGGACGAAGTATGTGTCCAAATACCATTGTAAATTAAATATTTTCATGCTGCAGAGATGTCTGGCCTGCACATCATATTCTACAGACTTAAGTAAACAACTTTGTTTGGTACAGATCCCCGCAAAAATCCCACCATAATCATTTTAATAAAAATGTTTTTCAATGAAAATGAGAATAATAATTTTAAAATGATCATTCCCTCTAATATCGCATATCATATCACAATTGAAATAGCAGTCAAACGTCATTGCAATTCAATATTTTTTCAAAATCGTTCAGCCCTAGCCAGCACCTGTGCACTGTTGTGAACTACAAGATAAGCATTTATTTATACTGTCAAAGAACGATAACTGGGTCTGAAGAAATGCAAATATGTGTGTGTGGTTTTTATGGGCCTTATCGCAGAACACAAGCTGCTGCGATACATAAACAATAAATGGGTCAATAAGCATAGCCATGTAATGTAACGGTTGCCTTGTGTGACATTGCTAATTGAAAATGGCTAAATCTGTTTTATTGCAGTTGAATTCAGGACTAAATCAATCTTTGAGCGAATAAAATACTGTAAATGTTGCATTTCAGCAGAGCAAAATTTTGCATTTTCTGTGTGTTTTTAAATGACATGCAAATGAATTGCCTTAAGAAATGCACTCTATGTAAAAGGGTCTTTAGACAGGTTGGTTTTCAAGTATCCTCAGTTGAAGCAGAGTTAATGGTCATGTAAAGTGAGTGTTTTACTGTACATGTCTATCTCTCCTACAGCAGAGACTCTGCACTACCTTAAATACATTCCTAATATCCATATTATCATGAACTGTTAAGAAAAATACGTATGTATGAGCCGCAATGTCACAGTCCACAAGAGGGTCAACATTTTGGATTCAGCCACTGTCACTGAAACATAATCCATTTGCTTGATAATCTAGTCGAATCTAATCGAGTTGGTATCATCCAGGTGTAACAGCATCCTGTAGAGGGTAACCAGCTCTATTATTAGCTCTATTTCCTACAGACTTACAAATTACTAACTGCAGTTATCTTTCTACAGAATCCAGTACAACATGAGCCACGCGCTTGGCAGGGCTTCATCAGACAAGCAATTAAAAACAACAGATAAAAACTGTTGCTCAGTGAACAGATTCAGTGCAGACTGCAAATGTTTAAACCATTACAGTAAGACAGATAGGCAGCACAAAATGAAACGCCTGAGGAGCCGCAAGGAGAGGAGTCAGATGAGAGGTGGTGGAAAAGAAGCCTCCAAGTCCATATCACATCATCATCATCAGTGCCGTCGCCAAAGCAGTAAAGACATGACACATGTCCAGAACTGCTGTCATTGTCCTTCAAGGAGAGATGCGCCGTTTACAAATGTCATTCCTGCTTCACAAGAGCCCAGTATAATCACGGACAGTCGCCTGATAGGACACCATGGCCTGTTCAACCATGAGGTGAAGTCTATCGACATTGATCGCTTGCTAAGTGAGCAGAGGAAACTGGAGAAAAGTGGACAGCGAGGACAAGACAAGAACATTGGTACTTCACATCCATCTTCAACATCTCACATTCCTTCTCCACTCTCCACTAATGATTTTTTGGGTGCTGATACTGATGAGGTTCTGCCATTTGAAACAAAAGCAGCCCACGATGATTCCCGGAAGAAAGAGAAGGAAATCAGTAAGGGATCAGATATTACACCGGGGCAGAGATCGCAACAACAACTTGATCCTTCATCTGAAAGTTTTAAAAGCATCTCCTCATCTAAACACCGCTCCAATGTAGTGATAATCAAGAGCAAGAAGACCGTCATGTCTGAAAAGGGCAGAGAGCCACAGCTGACTCCCACTGTAGTCAGAAAGAATGTAAAGTCATTAAACAGGAAGGTAAAGGGACACATGACACATGGACACATTTCTGCTCTGGAGCACACCCCAAAGAAGCAGGAGTCTCCCGTCCACCAAACACAAGCTCATGGTCTCAGCCCGAGCCCACTCCAGCTCTCAAGCTCACACACTGCAGACATCTTTGACAAACAGCACAGGAGACAAGATCCCGGCTGTGTATCGAAGTCCGTCAGTGCAGTGGCAGCCGGTTTGTGTGACTGTCTGCAGTTCCCGCTTCTGAGGAGGAGAAACCTGGTGGCAGAGAGCAGGGAGGTGCTGTTGAAAGCTCTACGGGAG
>CAKALG010016206.1:0-13494 GCA_916700815.1 Helicolenus hilgendorfi
AGACTTGCTACATGGGCGCCCGCTCTACCGACCGAGCTAACCTGACGCCCAGTCGTGCTGTTTTAATATACTTACTACTTACTTTACTTTACATTATGTTTCATGTTTACTGTGCTGTACCACAAATTGCCCCTCTGGGGACATTAAAGTTTTCTAAAGTCTAAAATCGTGACCTTCGAGGAACAGCACCTATATCTCTTCTGTTGTCAAGAAAAGACCTGAAGCAAAATTAGGTTAGTCTGTCTCCAACTTTCCAACTTCCTTAACTTGTCTGTGGCTCTCAACTCTATTTATAACTATGCTTTCATTAGTGTATAATCACCTGAAACTAAGAATCGTTGTGTTTTTGTTAGCTTAGAATGAGAACTTCATATCAGCAAAACCCTTGTACCGCCAGCCGCCGTCTGACTTCAGTTGCTCCTAAAGTAGTGTTATTATGGTAAGGATGGCCTCCGAGCGAGAACGGCGTTACCACGGTTTTGCACTCACGTTACCGCAGTCTTGGAAAGGGAGGAGTGAGCGGAGGGGTACTCAGTTGGTTGCAATCTGCAACCACACCACTAGATGCTGCTAAATTCTACACATGGCACCTTTAAATAAGATACATCGGGCTTTGTTTGCACAGACAATACATGAACGGTGAATTCATTGTTGGTTTTGGTCTTTTCATGTGGTTTTGGTCTTTACCCGATCTCTTTGCCCTCTGGATCCTTGGCCTCCACAGTGAGCAGCACTGATCCCTTGGTGGTGTTTTCAGGCACAGTCACATCCAGGATGTCCAGACTGAACTCTGGAGCCTCGTCTACGTCAGTGAGAGACACGGAGACGAAGGCTGTGGACTCGCCGGCGTACTCAAGACCCTCCATCAGCGGCTCTGGGTTACGAGCATCGATCTGCAGTTTATAGGTGGGAGAGGACTCAAAGTCCAGAGGCTGTTAGGAGACAAGCAGGCTGGTTAGAAAAAAGCAGGAATAAAGGAGGCAGAGAACATGTTCAAGGTCACAACTCAGTCGTGACTGTCACATATCTCAGAGCTGTAATCTGCTCTCTGCTCCAAGGCATTTTACATTTAAATGGGCAGCAACACCGACACAGTTACTGAACATTACCTTCTTATTTCATAACACAGGCGGTAAGAAGTCAAATCCAGCAGCTAGAGAATTCACTCAAAACTCTTGATGAAAAACGATTTTCATATCTATGAAATAATAAATGATTTCTAATGTTTGTGTAAGATTGACAACTATTTTTAATAATCAATTGTTTATGTTATTTTTAGAGCAAAAGTGCCAAACACATGCTTCTCAAATGTGAGGATTTGCAGCTTTTCTCGGTTTTATATCATAAATTTTACATCTTTAGGGTTTTGGACTGTTGGTCGGACAAAACAAGACATTTTAAAAGACGACGGCTCGGACTGAAGGGAAATATTCACTATTTTCTGACACTTTATAAACTGTATGTATCGTTGTTTGTGTTGTATGTCTTTCTAATGGACAATAAAATAATAAAAAATTGAAATAATCATTATATAAGAGTATATCAGATAAATGCAAAACATACACCGTGGGAGTTTTTCACTTTTTAAGGTAAAAGGAACCGTGAATGTTTAAGCAAACAGTTAAAGATCAGAGTCAATGAGTTGTATGAAATCATCTGTGTGTGTGTGTGTGTAGAGAGTGGAGATACCGTACCTTAGCTACGACCACGTGTCCGATTCCTTTGCCGTCGGTTTCCACAACAAAAAGTCCATCATCGTCGCCAGCAGTGATGTGGAACTCGATAAGGGAGCTGCCGCTGTCTGGGTCATCAGCGTCTGTTGCTGTGATGGTCAGCACAGTGTGTCCCACAGGAGTGTCCTCTGACAGAGTGTGACTGCCGTACTGAAACAGAAACATGAAGACAATCAGCCAAACAGAGTGAGAAATAAGAGACGGGAAGTGGTTCACATACTTACATCGTTCTTCTCGTACAGAGGCATCTCGTTGTTGACGTCGATGACCTTGACGATGACCTTACATTCTGTGCTGAAAGCTGTGAAACAAAAAGTATTTGGAGTATAAAACAGACTAAACCTCTATTTACAGTTATGTTACATCACACAGTAAGTAGGTTACCAACCTGGGTCGTTGACTCTGACGTTGAGGTTATACACCTGATGGTCTTTTCGCTGCAGCGAGCGCAACGCCTGGATTCTTCCAGAATCAGCATCGATGGCGAAGGCGTTGGTTTCGGTGGGTGGATCTTGGGACAGGATGGTGTAAGTCAGGTGAGCGTTCAGTGTCCCCTCTTGATCGTCATCATGGGCCACCAGCTGTCCAACCAGGCTGCCTGGAACCACAAATATAAGAAGAGTAAGAATACAAATGGTTTTGAATTTAAGGACTCTGAGGCCCGTTACAGGAAGAGTAAATCCTACTGCGGTGCAGAATTAGAGGTGAGCACACAGATTTTGGGACATGTTCCTGAGGGATTGTGCAAAATATCAATAATAGCAATATGTATAATTCAGAATAAGATATTTCTAACCTATTATTTGCCTACATTGGACAGGATCTTACACCACTTTTCTGTTTGCAATAACTTTCCATGCATTTTCAAAGCCTGCAGTTGTCAATGTGGCACTAAATGCTCTGTATCATATAATTTATCTGACGTATAACATCAGCCGGATATCTTTGCTGCTGCAGGTTGAGTTTGCTTTTTGTTTTAATTTCAGCCAACTTCCTATCATTTAAGTATACATGTGTTTAATCATGTGATCACTGGAGGTTTCTTTTGCACTTTAAGTAGAAGTAAGTCACTCATTTATTGTACTTAAGTACAATTTTGAGGTACTTTTTACTTTACTTGAGTATTCACATATTATGCTACTTGGTACTTTTACTCCACTACATTTTGAAGGGCTAATATTGTACTTTTCACTCTACTAAATTTATCTGGCAGCTTAAGTAACTTTGCAGATTCAAATTATTAATACAAAATATAATCAAGTATTTATTATGTATTATTATTGACTAAGCTACCCTGCAGTATATTAAGTAGTTACAATTAGCCCCACCGTTACCAGCTGCAACGGTAAAGTACTTCTTATACATTAATGCATCCATAGTTATAAAATAATAATATAACATATGATTCTAAAATGGGCCATTCTGCATAATAAGTACTTTTAATGTTGGTACTTTAAGTACATTTTGATGCTAATATTTTTACTTAAGTAAACATTAAGGGATTTGTACTTCTTTTATTTAAGTAAAGAATCTGAATACTTCTCCCATCACTGGTAACTTGACAAATGTGTCTCATTTTTCACTCCTACCATCCATCTTTAGAGCAATCTTAAGTGTAAATCTTTGATAAATATGGACCCAGAAACGCTGTTAACAGAAGAAGCAATGGTGAGATTGAGTTCAAAGGAAGAAAATAGGAGTTTAAGAAAAATGTTTTCTGAATGAAGGCATCATTCTAACCTTCAAGCACATGTTACCCTCTGTACGCCATGAATGGGTTATGTAATAGTCACACACACACACACACATCTTACCTACAGGCTCGTCCTCCTGCACCTCAAACACACTCTCCTCGATTGGACACACCGGCATGTTGTCATTCACATCCTCCACCAGGACTTGAATCTCCATTGGTGGATCCACCTGTTTGTCGTTGTTATCCACGGCGAACACCACCACGATGTACTGAAACACAACCAACACAAGTTCAACAATCATCCCTAGAAGTAAGTTGATATTTTTATATGCAGGATAAAAGAGATTTATTGAGCAAACTAAGCGTGCATTGTGTACCATGTCCTTATCTTCTCTGTCCAGCTCCTCTGTCAGATATATTTCTCCATCCTCTGTGATGTGGAAGGGGAATTTCAGCTCTCGCTCTTTCTGCGCTAACGTGTAGACGGCGTTGGGCTCATTAGACTGGACCTGGATACAAGAAGGGAGGAAAGAGGCCGGAGTGGGAAGGTTAGTGACTGGATATAGTCGGTAAAGTGAGTGTTTGTATTTTAAAGGGATAGTTTGGGTGTTTTGAAGTGGGGTTGCAAGAGAGCAGTTTGGAGAAGCAGACAGGAGTTACCGCATGGGAGCAAAGCAATGTACTGCTGTGGACGGGGCCGGCAGAAAAATGCATTTAAGCCTCCTAAATATCGTATGTATACGCTATATTTAGAATATTTTCACTGCTTTACCTTGCCGTCAGACAGCCGTTGTATCTATATGTGTCTACACTCTCGCCAAAGCCACCAGACTCCATTGAAAAAAGACTGTAATTTTACCTCGTAGAACACGTAAGTTGCTGTAAGTTGCCTTGATCGGTTAGTTTGTTTGTGTTACTGTGTGACTTTGGTGAATCCGAACTAACCAAAGTCACACAATAACACAAACAGACTAACCGTTTGAGGTAGTGGTAGACCAGCGACCCGAGTGTTCTGCGCGCTAAAATTACAAGTTTTTTGTCTCGTTGCTTTGGTGAGAGCATAGATAACGGCTTCATTTCCCCGTCGGAAACAGACTGTATGGCTTTCTCATGGTAAACCGGCGAAAATATTCAAATCATAACTTAACCTTCGATTATTTAAGGTGAGCCTTTCTTTTAGGTGGCTAGAATACGTTTTGCTTCTAGCCCCGTTCACAGCAGTAAATTGCTGTTACTGTTATACTGTTGGAAATACACCGACTATGGATAAGTATCTCATACAACCACACTTCAAAAGACCCAAACTATTCCCTTAAAATGTCTGTGTCAGCATCCCACCACACCTTTGCGATGACCAGAGGGTAAGTTTCCTTTAAGTGCTCTCTAACAGTTATAGGTCCAGGATTGACCCACAGGTTTTGCTGCACGACAATGTGCACTCTGGCGTTTCCACTCAGCGCGGTCTGCGACACTCCTCCCAGGTCCTGAACGCGCACAGACAGGGTGTAGTCTGGATCCTCCAGGGGGTCCACATTCCTCCTCCTCTTTTCTGACACCACAGAGGAAGACGACAAAAGACAAACAAAGACAAACCAAAAAAAGAGAAAGGCTGAAAGGGTTGAAAATCACAAAGACATTTCAGTAGATGTGTACGTTTGGAGAGCTGAGTCACATTGGTGATGGATTAACCACTCTCCCGGGCTGAACTCATCAACTCAACACCCAATAAATCACACCGCCAGCACTAATCGCTTTCTTCATTACAGTCTGTGTTTATCTACATTGACACCATCCGTCACTCTCACACGCTCTAGCTTTTACACGCCACAAATCCCTCAGCTCAGATTTTAGAAACACACGTGTCAGAAAAAACAGAAGTATGTATATGCAGTCATATGTCAGAGGTCACACCGCAGATTAGTGGTTCTCAACTCTTCATAAGACTTTATCTCATGTACTTTATGGGTTAGGGTTAGAGGATACTTTATCTTGTTTTCTCCACTTTAAGGACACCCTAGAAGGCACTTAACATGTTTTATCGACCAGAGGTGCATCCAAGAGGACACTTTATACCATTTTCTCCACTGAAAGGACACCCTAGAGGGCACTTAATCATGTTGTTCTACCATAGGTGTATCCAAGAGGACACTTTATCTTGTTTTCTCCACTGGAATTTTATAATTTTATTATGATGATGGTTTTTCTTATTCTGCTGGATGCAAACCTGCTCTCTCCACACAGGTGAAGAAGGGGTTTTCTTCATAAGCGATCTTCTGTCCTGGACAGTAGTCGTCAAACTTTGTCCTCAGAGCTTCGATGCTCTGATCTTCTCCTCGGCCGTACCGGATGCCTTCTCTGGCTTTAAGCATCTGCTCCCCTGTTAAACAACACACATGCATCAAATATTGTTCATATGATGCCATACAGCTCACATACAGTATGTCAAACAGGCATCTTCAAACACACTCAAAGTAATCAGTGATCAACATCACGCGACACATTTAGGCAATCTGCCTCCAATCAGCGTTAATCTTGAGCACACGAGATGAGCTGTGTAATCTGGATTTACAGTGGCACTATACTGCCAGATTACAGGCAGAGATGGACAGATTACAGACTTTCCCACGGACGGTGCACCTAGTTCTGTTGCGCCGCCGTCTGGCTTCACGTTATTACCTTCTTCTGTGGTGGAGATCTCTCCAGTGACGGGGTCGATCTGGAACAGGGGGACGTGGTGGTTGTTGGGGATCTGGCTCGCCAGGCTGTAGCTCAGATGAGCGTTGGGAGTCTGTGGGTCATCTTTATCCAATGCAAACACGCGGGTAAATGGGATACCTGGAACAACAAACAAAACTGATGTTAAAGTTTTACCACAGAGAGATGATAAAACAGAGTAGTATAATGACCTGATGTCAATGCACATATAAAAATACTGTATAACCCATATGCATGCCAGGAATCCTTTAGAGGGTAGTCTTAAAAAAAACACAGTGGTGCTTTTAGACGCTTGAGCTGATGAACTACACACTGATTGTACTATTTTAACACCAAACACATTGAAAAGCACACCAGTTTTGTTTTTTAGGAGATCATTCAAGACCGCCATTGTTTTCATTTTAATACAGTGTGAAAATCATTCTGCAGAAACTGCAAACTTGCTTGAGCTGTCCATCACATTGAACATCAAGTCACCTTTATCGCTTTACCAAAGTTGTCTTAACATTGCATCGTAATACAATTCTAATGAGGGACATTTTTTTCTCATTGAAGCATCCTAGAGAGCAAACATCCAATACATGAGCCCACTGCCTAGTAGTAACCTTATACCTCCTTAAAATCCTGTTTTCTCCTTTACTTTCCCCTTAAGCAGCTTTAATGTTGGAAAAATCATCTTATTCCAAGTTATGTGACCATATAATATTTATATTGAGTATTCATCAGGCCCATTCAATTACCTTTTTTAGAAGTGCCAGATTTGAAAAACAATTTCATATCTGATCTGCAAAGCTAGGAATTTAAATATGAAAACAAAACACCTTTTTAATCTTAGCAGATTAATTTTTTAATAAACACAATGTTGCGTTTAACATCTTTTTTATTCACTTTGACTCTACTAAATCCCCTCTGCTTAAACAGCTTGGGGTAAAACTTTTTAACAAAATAAGTATTTCCGAGCTTAACAAGACATAATTAATGAATGGGCTAATTATTAACCTACTAATAAAATTATGATCTTGTTATCATCAAACAATGTTAACACCCATAAACTTGGTGTTATGTTAGCAGGTTATTTAAATAAAAACACAATGATACTGCTTTTTACAGTCCGTAACAGCGTCAATAGCCTGAATGGTAACACTGATGAACGGTAATAAATTCTCTTATTGGAAAAATTATTATTATTTTTTAAATATATTTTATATTTCAAAATGATGGAAGGGACAGATTGAGGTCACTAAAGGGCCGGATTCGGCCCACTAGCCACAAGTTGAATAGGCCTGGTCTATATGCTTGTTCTAACTTAACATTGAAACTCTATGCTATTTACAATGAGTGAAATATTGAAACCCAACACTGCATGTTTTTACCACTTCAAATGGAAATATTCTAGATGATTGTGAATATTTTTACACACATTTTCCTTTTTCTAGCATCTCCACTAGAATTTGAAATATAAAACTGCGGGTTTCAGCAAAGTTTGGCCGCACAGCTTGAGATTGTAGTGACTGACCCACCGGTGCTTCAGCAGGGTTGAAGAGCTTAATCAAAGAACCTACCAAATGCATGCATTCCTTTTTTCTCTGTCTATGTTTTCTTGTTGCTCTCTGACGGTATAGCTATGAAAAAACGCTTTTTGGATGCAGACACACGTGCATGCAGGTGACGCAATACACAGTTCTGCCAGCGGTTTCCACAATTCCACTGATCTACAGGTGACACGAACGCGCCAAGAAATGCAGCGATGCCCCAGCAAAGGCGGGGTAAAAGACCAATATGGTCCTTTAATCACATTTACTAAAGTACAAAAGGTTGCATTATTGCATATTCTCAATACTTACTTAATGTGAACAACCTGAACAGCCGTACTACCTGTTCTAAGACCACTGTATACATTTTGATCAATGCCACTGTTAGTATTAACAGTTTTCTTTTTGCATTAGGGGTGTTACCTCTCCTCTTATATAAAAACTTATATTACCCACCTGCTCGATTGTTTTCTCTGACCACAGCTGTGTAGTCGCTCTGGTTGAAGTACGGAGCATTGTTGTTGATGTCCAACACATTTATGGTTACATAAACTGGGCCATCCACAACTTCATCATCTGCCAGCGCCTCCACCTGGATGCAGCCGCACACAAACACAAGTAGGTATAAATATGAATGTTTTATGGCTACTACAATAGAAAAGTATAATTGTCTGTGTGTTTATAAGATGAGAGAGGACCGCCTTACCATGATCATGTAATGGTCATCTCGGGACCAGTCCAGAGGCCTCTCCAGGTACAGCCACCCGTCCTTTGAAATACTAATGTCTTCTTTACCTTCTCCGCTCAGCCTGAAACCATTAACACCTGGATGGGTCACCTGGAACTATGGAGTGAAAGATGAGAAAACAATAACAGATTAATCTATAGCCTTTTGACTCTTCATTTGATCACAGACAAAAGGAAACAAAAGAAACTAGTTCAGTGGTTCTCAAGTAGATTTAAGTAAGGGTTATTGAATTGCATTTTAAAAGCTTATCATCTGTTCTTTAATGTAAAATATTCAAATGAAAAGTAACTAATAACTACAGCTACAGATTAATGCAGTGGGGTAAAAGGTACAATATTTCTCTCTGAAATGTAGTGGAGCAGATGTATAAAGTAGTATAAATGGAGTACCTCAAACTTGTACGTTAATGGACTTTCCACCACTGCTGGTATGTGTGTAATACCTGATGCATAGGATATGGCACTGGTGTCCCCTCTGGTACATCCAGCTCTGTGTTCTCAAACGGGCCTTTCTTTTCCTCCAGATCCTTCCCACCAGCCTATCAGAGCACAGAAACAGAGGTCAAAGGTCACTGAATATTGTACAGGCTGAGGTAAAATTGAACTCCTTACACTGACGCCCACATTTGCCCTTTTCGCTTTAGCTCCGAACTGTAGCTGAACGTAGTCAGGCATTGAGGGCCGGTTTTTACAGCCCAGTTATTTATTGAACCAAACTTACACGACGAGTGAGGGAAATCTTATATCCCAGTGTAGGACAGGGGAGCAAAGTCTACACAGGCAAAAGACTAACACTCAGTTCAGTAAGATTTTGCACTTCCTTTTAATGTTTTAAATAAGTTACCAAAGGTTTTCTTGCACACACTGCTTTCACCTACGATACTTTCTTCGTAAAGGATGCATAAAATGCCATTAAAAAGTCTGCACACACTTCCTATTGTTCATGAATAAATCCAAGGCATCCTTTTAACAGGTTCATGTATTTGTGCATTTACTATGAATATATATTGAAGGACCAAAGCAACAGTTGGCAGCGTTATGTACTCACAATGCTGAACAGGAGTGGGAGCAACAACAGATGCACCATGGGTGTCATGATCACAGTCTGGGAAGGAAGCAGAAGAGGAGGAGGAGGAGGAGGAGATATGGGGGAGAAATGTGAAGGAGAAAGCAGGAGGTTGAGGAGGCAGAGAGGTGACATGAGAGGAGGATTTAAATTACACATTTTTTAATTTTACAATGCATAACATTCACTCTGCTCTGCTGTTAAATTCACATCTCATGCTTAATGTAGAAATAATGGAAATTGGTGTGGATAACTGTTACTGTCTAGAAACAATTAACCCCGGTGTGCCTCAGTATGTTACTTTTTCTATTCGGCACAAAGAGTTATTGATTCATAAAGTCAAAGAAAACCCGTCCTCTGTCCTTGGGTGTCTACACATGTACATGTTATCTCTGTGTGGCTCCACCTACACAACCAGGTGAACCACCCACCTCATCAGGAGAAACTGAAAGTCGGAGCTTAAATCCAAAGTGATTTTTTTCACACTGGGTGTCACTATGACGCAGGTACACAAAGGTCAACATGGAGTGTTTAACCTCAATGACTTTACAACAGTCTCAGAGTTAGAATAACATTACAGCTTTCATTGTGTGTTTGGATATGTGGGTGTGTTTTGTTTAAAAAGAATGACGACGAACACATTTACTGTCTCTCTGACATCCAAAAGTCACATATGGAAGATTAAATGATAATTTCATGTGTCGTAGACAGTATCTTCAGTGTGTCTCAAAGATGTTATAAAGTGTTATATTAGCAGAATATATGTAGAGCACTGTTTGAGTTAACATTACTATGACACTGCTTTAGATAATGACCAAAAAAAGCATTAACTTCAAACAAGAATAACAACACATGCATGACATGATTGTGCTTAACAGACATATCAGTAATGATAATGATTGATAATTGACCCTGGTTGAGATTTGTGGACTCGTAAAGTGCCGGCGAGAGAGAAGGGTGAAGTCAGCCGCCACAGAAGAGTGAAGGTGACATTGAGTCGCGGCTAATGACCTCTTTGTAGCACAGCACTCTTTTAATGTCACCGCCCTGCTACACTCCTTATTAACAGGACACAACGATTACTTGTATTTTAATGAATTCACTTTGATTAGTATTTCTGTCTCCATGTTGACCACTACCTGTGCTGACTGCCATATTTGAACTAATAACCCATTGCTTTACCATTACCAGTTTACAGAGATCCACTTTGATTGAACTTCCAGTGAAGAAAATATTCTGTAAACTGAATCATTAACTGAATTTGTCCAACAAAGGATTAATGGACAAAGTTGCAAAGCCATATGACAGAATTATTTGGGTGTTGCGGGCCCTTTCTTTCTCCTTTTAGCCCAATGACTCAATGACCTTTGTCAGTTTACATTTCAGCTGCTACGACACCACATCTAGTGTCCCATACGGGTAATTTCCCCCTATAAATCAGACAATGGCAACAACCCAGGAAGCCAAGAATAAGGAGAGGTCAGTCGTGCGATATGACGCTAAGGCCCTGCCAAAGTCAAGTGAAGATCAGAGCACTTCTGCAACAAACTGAAAGAATCCAACACATCAAACACAGCCTGTTAAAACAAAGAGAAACAGTCCAGTTTGTGTCCTATTCACTAACCCAAAAAACGACTTAAAAAACTCAACATTACCATACCTTAGGAGACAGGAGTGTGAGGAGACTTACCTCACCGGAGAGATCGAGCGAGTCACTCCTCAGACCTCAGAGTGATCTGAGCAGCCTCATCCTTCTCTGGTCAAACGTTAACCAGTGTGTTAACCAGCTATGTTTTATTGGATCTAATGATTGTCTAATCACCCAGCCCTCATGTGGAGCTGGCCAATAAGGAGTAGCTGACAAGAGTGAAGAAAGGAAGAACAGAACAATGGTACATACAGTACTGTAAAAGAAAAATCCATTATCACTTAATATTAGCTGCTGATTTTACATAAATCCTCAAATGCTTATAGACGGAGTCATATTGGTGGGTTATAGTTGCAAAAAAACAACTGGTTGAAGGAATCACACATTACTCAAGTACTTTTTAGACTGCAGGTGTGTGAACTGTGAACAAAAAGAGACAAAAAGGGGATAATAATGCAGGGAATTTCTCTAGAAATGTGCTATTCAGCGTTTAAGTTTCTAATTTCCCCTTCAGACTTTGACCTCTGCACCTCTGCACTGTTTCCTGTCAGATTTTCCATTAGTAGCAGCGCCTGATAAGGAGCAGTGTGTGTGTAGACAATAGGACCAACAGATTACACTGACAATGAATTGCATCATAAGAATGCAAACCTATGGGGTCATCTGGTGTGATCCAGCGGGTCAAAGCACATATTATAAAACTGTTCCACAACAGATGTGATTCCAGTTTTGGCTCTTTCGAAACTTTTCCACCTCTAAAACAAAAGTACAAATGAATGCCTGAAAGAGCCTTTCTGTTTCTCATGGAGTGTTATCCTTTATCTTCATGATGACCCAACCTCACATGTAGCTGGGATTATCTTCCAAACATCCTGATGGACACCACACTGAGCTTTACAAGCTGCAGAAAGCCGCTTGGAAACAAGGCAGAGATTTGTGTGAATCTGCAACTGTAGAAAAACAGGCTGAGTGAGTGAGTCACCGTTTCACAGCGCCGTTATTTAACCACAACCTGTGAGTGCAGTGTTGATGGTTCAGCGGATGAAGCCATTAATTCAGATGGAGGGGACTCTTGTTATGTAAAGCCTGCGTCCATGTATGCTGCTCTGCCTTGTGTTAGATATTCTGGCCAACGTGCATCGACACCATCTGCCTGACACTCCCTGAACTGAACGTACAAAACACACTTCCGGCTCTCCTCTGAATGTTACCGTGGCAACATATTTTACCGCTTTTCCAACAAAACTGAGTTTGGGATCAGAGCAGGCGGCGTCTGAGCATGATGTTCGGTGTCACACTGTGACCCAAATCTCTGATCAGTCGCTGAGCAGTCAAATCACTGTGCTCAATCAGCTGACACACACACACACACACACACACACACACACACACACACACACACACACACACACACACACACACACACACACACACACACACACACACAGGGGACTAATTTTGTTCCCGAAATGTCACCTGACTCATCTTTTATCAGCTCAGTTGTGTTGCGGTTTGCGTAAGTGTGTCTCTTTTGTGTCAAAGCTGAGTCACCCATGGTAATATCTCATTAGTAAGGTGGAGACGACAGACAAAGGTGACAGTTTTTTTTGTTTTCCAAATTGGAGAATGTCACTTTATTTCAATAAGCAACACTGAAACATACAAGTAGCAAAATACAATACATCGTCAATCTGTTATTTATTTACAGTGAGTGCAAAATACAACACGTTATAAATAAACAAGTAACAACTAAATGATCATCACACAAATCATCAATAGCTTACAACTGGTAAAATCGTAGCACTTGGGAGATCGACAGATGACAAACTTGGCAGGGATGAGAGGAAAGACAGAAGAGAAAAGACTAGTATTAATGTATTTGTTCAAAACACAGAAACGTCACATCCTTCTCTCAGTTTCCATCAGTTGATCTCTAGCCTCCAACGTTTGTCCAGTCCATGACAGAGCTCAGTCCACTCAGTCTGGTTTAGACTGCAACGTATGGATGTGCGGTGCAGAAATGCTGCACATACCTCTCATGTACACCATGCTGAGGAATGAGCCTCCAACCATCCAACTTCTAGCCCTTCAGAAGCAGGCGTCCACATAGTCTGCTCTCCAGGCCGTAACTTGTTCACCCGCTCAAAGGTTTGGTGTAGAGTTCAAAACAAGGCCGGCTCCTACAGCACAGAGAGATCGTGGCAGGACTTTGATTTCAGCCAGAACGCCACACTGGGATTGTTCTTCGCTACCACCTTGTCGAGGAAGCGTTTTGCCTTCTTAGGAAGGCTTTCACGCCGCGTATTAGAGTGTATGTGCCTGCGACGCTTGTTGGCTTCCTTAGAGTCTCGACGTAG
>CAKALG010016207.1:0-15493 GCA_916700815.1 Helicolenus hilgendorfi
ACGCGGAGGCACCAAAATGGCTGAATTCATTAGCTGGGCCCGAGCTGCCTCTAATTTGCTTCCTTAGGGCTCGGATGGTGCTCATTAAATGGGTAAAAACAAAAAAAATCTGCTTTTTACATTATTGTTTATCTTAAATCATGGACACTATGAAAGCGGAGCATCAAGTGAAACGGTAATTGCTGCCAAAGAAAATATGACGAGAAATATAGGAGAAGCTATTACTGTATAGCGGTTATATGCTACAATATTACGAGTGCTGTTGTGTTGTACGTCTGAAAATAATAAAGATACGGTATCTGTGGTATTAACGCAGCCCTTAATGTTTTGCGTAACACCCATGACTGCCATGTCTCCCCCACTTAGCCGTGATGTTGACGCTGATTTCTTCTTACAACTCTGGTCATGTCCCCTGTGAGACCACGTGTGTGTGTGTGCGAGGAACAGGGGCCCTGTGATGTCACATTCCTGCGCCGCGCGTGGCTCTAGTTTGGCCTCTAGGTTTTAAAGGGGAAAGCTTTGAAACATTACACCATCCCCACACAGTCGCAGCCATGCACACACACACACACAGTCAAGGGCCAGTGGTAATACTGCCAGGGTAATAACCTTACAGACTTACTGATCTCCCCTCCCCTCCCGTTCTCTCACCCTCAAATCTTTATTTACCCTACTCTCCCTCTTTATCCCCCCCTTCCTTCTCTCCCCTCGTTCTCCCTGTACCTTTTCCCCCCGAATTTCAGCGCGTTTAACAAGCATTTAGATCTTAACCAGATGTTGTTAATGTAGCATGTCTAAAATACTAAACATCAACCCAGCGGAGAGGGGCTACAGCTCCTGCACAGGGCCTGGGAATAACTGACACGCGCACGCACACCTGCACTCGCTCACACACACCTACACACGGAAAAAACACACATTCACTCCCACGCGGCGCTCAATGCATTTCATGTACACAGAGGTTCCACAGCCCACATGCTAACATGTAAACACACACACACCAGCACAAGCAAACACACGTGTTTCCATCCACACGCTCCGGTCCACCCACACACCCACCCGTTTACTGCTTAAAACACACGAGAACTTATTACACCAGCAAAAAAATCTATTGTTTCAGGACGACTCTGAAAGCCAGACAATAGGATTGTCACATTTAATACGCTCCTGGTGTGAATGTCAATAAGTTGAACTGACAGAATAAGCTGAAAAAAATGACTTTTGTGTTAAAAAAACACAAAAAACGCTTGTATCAGCAGCTTCAAATTTGCTTTGTTGTTGTCAATTACGACTTCCTGAGACTTCATTGTATTTTTTCTTTTCGCTCAAATTGCCCGCTCCGCTGTCTTGGAGGCGACTAACAAAACACCTATTACTCTTTTGGAGGAAAAAAAGAAGAAAATCATATGAATAAACATAGCCGAGATTAAAGGCTTGCGTGTCTTGCTTGCTGCGCAGACAGAAACTGTTGTTTCGTGTTAAGAGGGGTTTCATTCTCAGTGCTGTGAGCACTGGGGAGGGAGGGATGTTAATGATTCTTTAATAGCAAATACAAAAGGTTTTCACAGGACAAAAATATGGCTTCAAAAGGTTCAGCGGTGGAGGAAAAAAAAAAAAATTGCCGCAACACCTGGCCTTATACAATAGGCAAGCACACCTACTGTACACCTCCACACGTGCACACACACACACACACACACACACACACACACACACACACACCTGCATCTTACACAACAGCCATATTGCATTTCGGCTGTTTGAATCACCTTAGGCTGAGTAGGTGAATTGAGGAGGCGGCACGGCAAGCTTACTGAGGGATTTAGGAATAATTTGAAAAGAAGATTCCTCTCCTCTGTTTCATCTCCCCCCCTTTCCTCCCTCCTCCCCCATCCCCATCGCCATCCCTTTCTCTATTTCCCTGGTCTTTTATGATTCCTCGGCCCAATATTTATCTAGTGCCTGATTATAAACATCTGGCCGATGGGGCAGTCTGCACAGCGGCAGCCGGCGAAACACACACACACACACACACACACACACTCTCAGAGAGTCGCACACATAGTGGAAATATCACACACGCTCGCCAACGTGACCCTGTCAGGTCCAGACCGGAGGACAGACGCACGGAGAGAGGGAGGGAGGGAGAAACAGAAAGAGAGAGTCGGACCAGACGGAGACAGAGAGAGAGAACTAGGAGCTGAGGGTTAATGGCCTTCCCATCTCTGTGATAAGAATTCATTCTGTTCTATTACCAGCACTTATCTACAGAGGCTGCTGTCTTTCCCCGCTCTCTCCCTCAAAAACACACACACACACGCACACACACACACACACATGCACGCACTCACAGCGAGGGTCCGAGATCGATAGATGAACCTAATGAAGAAAGCAGCTGTTTCTCGGCATACCTGCTCAACTCTATCAGCCCAACAAGATCTCCCCGCCGCATTCATCTGTCTATCCATCCATCCATTTATCTATCCACCTATCTATCCATCTGTCCATCTATTTTTATATCTTTTCACACAGCTATCCATCCCCTATACCTATCCTAACTGCTCCTCTCTCTATCTGCCCATCCATCAACTACACTGGTAAACAAAGATACCAGCAGGATAGATATAGTTTCCAATTGACCAGAACGGTCCTTGTCGTGTATTCAAGGTTTATTTATTTTCCGAGAACTAATACGAGGCAGGGAATCAGGGAATCTAATAAAATGGCTGCCGAGGTTTCAGAGAATGGCTGTGAGTGTGTGTGTTATGCTTAAAATAGGCCTGTGACGGGCAGTGGCCAAATGGATAATGCTTAAACAGATCTTTATCCTATTGGGCTACTGTCCCGTTTTTAGCAGCATAAAAAAAAGTAAAAAACATCTGCTTTCAGAGCCACCAAAAGCGAGACTGTAATCCTGGATGGAAATCAAAGAAAAGATTTATAGAGAGGACAGATAAAAAAAAAAACAGTTTCATGAAAAGTTGTATTGTTTATTGGTGTTCAACTTCTATAAATTCATTTAAAAAAAAATAAGATGTAGAGATTTAGCGCAATAGTAATTTAAACTCTTTTTTTTAAAATTTATGATATTTCAATTAGGACTGTCAATCGATGAAAATCTTTAATCGAGATTATTGTATGATTGTCTATATTTAATCACGATTAATCGTAAATTAATTGCATTTTTTATCTGTTCAAAATGTACCTTAAATGGAGATTTGTCAAGTGTTTAATACACTTATAAACATGGGAGTATGCAAATATGCTGCTTTATGCAAATGTATGTACTGTATATATTATTGGATATCAATTAACAACACAAAACAATTACAAATATTGTCCGGAAACCCTCACAGGTACTGCATTTAGCATTAAAAATATGCTCAAATAATAACAAACTGAAGCCCAACAGGAAACAACAGCTGTCAGTGTGTCAGTGTGCTGACTTGACTATGACTTGTCCAAAACTGTATGTGATCATAAAGTGGGCATGTCTGTAAAGGGGAGACTCGTGGGTACCCATAGAACCCATTTTCATTCACATATCTTGAGGTTTGAAGTGAAATGCCCCCTTTGAAAATGGCCATGACAGTTTTTCCTCGCCAAAATTTAGCCTAAGTTTGGATCGTTATTTATCCTCCTTCACAACAGGCTAGTATAAAATGGTTGGTACCAGTGGATTCATTAAGATTCACTAGTTTCATATCATGCCAGTATCTTCACTGTAGCTTTAAACTGAGCCCACTAAAAAATAAATATCGCAAGTTGTGTTAATGCGTTAAAAGAAATTAGTGGCGGTAAAACTAATTTGCGCTAATGCGTTATTATCGTGTTAACTTTGACAGCCCTAATACCAACATGTCTTGTATGCATGCTGCATTCAATATATAATTATTAGCCAGGACAACAGCATGTGAAGAATTATGACAAGAAATGACTTCAGGTTTCCATTCATTCTATTCCATTTCATTATTTGCAATGCTTTTCTATGACCACATGCCTTATTGATAGGGGCTTCGTTTGAGTCTGGAGCACCACACAGCTGCTATTAGCGCATAACAATTTCATATACTGACAATAAGTCCATGTGACATGTCTTTCAGCCATAGAGGGGTGTCCGAAACAAAAATGTGTGCATCGTCAGGGCCTTGTTATGTGCTGAGGTTTGGGAGGACGGCAGGACTCTTCAACATAAGAAGAATAGAGTCATGGAAGAAAAAGAAAAATATCTCCAAGCCCAAATATTCATTAGGTTGCTCCGAATCATCTCGGAAAGGACCACATGGAACCTGTAATACACGGGCACATATGTTCACATGCAACACACACACACGGACCTGGGGCAACTGCCCCGGAGATGGTATTCGCAGACGGTTACAAATAAGGAGTGTTGGCTTTCCTCTGACTTTCTGAAAAACATGCAAAAAATGTCCATTTCATTACTGGCTAAACAATGTCATATGGGCCCCCACTGGCCCTAATAGAAGCAGACAAAGACAGAGCAGCACACATATGCTTCGAATAAATCAGATTACTGAGGGAGAGTGGGGGAGAGAAAGAGTGAGAGAAAGAGGGAAAGAAAGAGAGACACCGCCAGACACTTAGAGGATTGACAATATTCCCTTTTCTTGCTACCTCCACCCCTCCCTTTCCTTCACTTTCTTAACCCCCCCCCGAGCGGGATCTGTTTTAGATTTGAGCCAGTGCTAGAGCCATATCTCTACCTTATCTCTGCTAGCCGTCAGAAAACAGAAAGCTCCATGTTTCCATGCATTAGACTCCCGGCCCCTGACACGCCACTTGAAAATCTCGCAGCCCCTCAAAAATGGTTGAGCAGGGAAATAAAAAGCAAAGATATCATTTAATCAAATGAAACGCAGGTTACCGGGTTGCATTGATATCTTTTTCTTTTCTTTTTTTTTTCTGAAGTGCGCTCTGATACAGCGTCGTATCAAAGAAAATGTCAGCCGTGAAAATTATGGAAATGCATTTTGGCATTGTGACAACAAATGTCACCCAATATCCCCCAAAATGAGATCACTCTTTGACAACCACAAAGCGTCATTAACTGTATTTTTGAAAAGCCATCAGAATTTGAGGGGCTGTGACATTTTCCAACTCCCCCCCTCTCGACCACCTCTGGGTATCGAACCCCATGAAGATATCCCGTTGTGTTTTTGGCTCCAATTACGCCAAAGCGCTTCCCTTTACTACGACTGCAAAGGGAAGTATTGATTCTCCTTAAAGTTGTAACAAAAAAAGAAAAAAGGCGTAGACAGGGTAGGGAATATGTTAACAATTTGAAGAAAAAGGAAAAATCAATATTCAAATGACTCCTCTCATTGATTTATAATTAAGTCTTAATTGCGGCTAAGGCTTGGACTCTCAAACTGCCGTGTGACGTTGGCCGGGAAAGAAGATAGGGGAACATTATTGATACACTTTAACAGTGGTGGTCGCCCAGACATTGATTCGGCCGTTTTGCGGTGCCTTTGGCATGCTCCGAGGATCTAAATGCACGTGCATTGTGAGGAAGCACACACACACGCATTACTCAGAAAAGATGCACAAACAAACCCACACACCTAAGTGAACTAACACAGCATAATTAACCTTCATCCGGGAAAAGTCAGGGCTGCCTTATCTGCAGACTTCACTGTGCATGTGTGTGTGTGTGTGTGTGTTTGCTTGTGTGTACGTGTTGTAATTACACCATTAGGTGTGGAACTGATTGACTTCAGATGGGGTTGGTTGGAGGTATTATTCTGGACAAAATAAGTGAGTGAAAGGAATGTGTGTGAAATTATTGAAGCTGCAGATTTTTATGTCCCACTGCATTTATTTGTGATCCCAGTATTTGTGTCTTCATGTGCTTCCACTCTTGTGAGTGTGCGTTCATGTTCAAATCTGTGTGTGCATTTGTCCCCACGGGCCTAATCAGGTATCAGATACCTTTTGTTTTGGGAGCTCATTGATGGATGAAATCTTTATCTGTGCTATTGATCAGGAGGGCGCGGGTCCTAAACTGTCTGTCTAGCTGCCTGCCTGCTCCGGCTCTAACAAGATTGCCAGGGCCGAGTATATCAGTTAACATTTAATCAATGGCAGCTTAAGACACTGGGGCTAAGGGAAAGAAGCCCACCGCTTCAGCCCCCTGCCCCAAACCATTACCCAGGATTGAATGGGAACTATATGTGTGTATGTGTGTGTGTGTGTGTGTGTGTGTGTGTGTGTGCGTGTGTGGGTGTTGGGGGGTTCCAGATGATTACAAGGGATTGGGTCTGGTTGATCACATGTCTTCAGGGGACAGAGGTGTGAGTATGTGTGCGTTTTTTTTTTTGCGTCAGTGTTTACAGCCACGCGAGCGCCGGCTTGTCGATACATGTTAATACGTCAAAAACGCCAGAGGGGGTGGTGTGTGCTACGCCGCTCCGAAAGAAAAAAATAGGAAAAAGTGAATGAAGTGACTGATGTGTTCGGGAAAAAAAGTCATTCAAATCAAGTTAAGGCTTCAAATTGAACACGCCTGTGTGAAAACACACATACACACACACACACACACACACACTGCAGTGGAAAGATATGACATATCAGGCAATGCGTGATTTTTTTTTTTTTTGCCTCGCTTGCAAAAAGCCCCCTGATGGTAAAATGCAAAACAGGAGAGTCAGCAAAAAAAGAAATATGATCAGTTAGACTTTTTTTTTTTCCTGCTTTTTTATTTTACCATCAGCTCATCTCGCTGTAAATGAAACCCCATCAGATCTAAGAGGCAGATCCTTCGTCTCCCATCTCCCAATTTTTTCTTTCATTTTCTTATTCAGGCTATCGCTGGATCTCATCATCATCAAATGTCATTTTGAGAGAATTAAAGATGTACTTACAGTATTTGCCAATGCACTGTGTGTGTGTGGATGTGAGGTTCAGGAAAGAGTGTGTGTGTGTGTGTGCGTTTGTCAGGGGGTTGCTCTGACGGGGGAAGCCCCTCTAACGTCCCTGCCTTTCGACCAAAGCCTGGGAGATTCCCACCACCAAAAATCAATGTGTGTGAGAGCATATGTGCGCCTGTGTGTGTGTGTCAAGGTTTTGTAAGACAAATCTCTCCAGCGTGCGCCGCTTTAGTGCTATTGAACCAGGCTTCGATCACTCGGCCACTGTGAATAATGCAAGGGAGGCTACTGCTCACTTACAGCACAGGATGCTCACATGTGTGTGTGTGTGTGTGTGTGTGTGTGTGTGTGTGTGTGTGTGTGTGTGTGACAGCGCGGTCCCTTTTTTCCCCTCTTGCAAATGCAACAGGGCAGTTCTTCGACGTTCCTCCACTTGGCCCTCTTAATCTCATGTCAGATACAGGAACTCCCACATTGATACTGTCTCTTCGAGTGTGTGTGCGCGCGCGCGAGCGAGTGTGTGTGTACGCTGGAGGCTTCTTCAGTAGACGGGAAGAGCTTAACTCGAGCAGACAGCTCAGGCCTGCACTTTGACACACCCTGACTCATTACATACAGCCGGCACACAGAGGAATATTGTCATTAAAAAAGACAATTAGATATGAAGTCAGGGGAGCATCACTTACACACACATGGACACACACGGCCTGCAAACACACACAGGAAAATATAGGTGAACTTCATATCCCCAGGTATGTGAAGCGGAGATATATTTATAATCAGGATGTTACAGAGTAATTAAAATGATTCCAAATGACGAGTGTGTGTGTTTCTGTTAATTAAGCTGAATGATTTGATATGACACAAACCGTAATGCTTTAATGGTGTCCTCTATACTTGATGTGGCTGGAGGGGACGACGTTTGATGGGGCTATAGGGAGAGACGGGGCGACACGCACAAAAACGGATACAGCTGCTCATCGGCCCTGCCTGAGAGGAGCATCTCTTTTTCCGACGTAATTATCTGTGTCATCACTTATGAGGCAATTAAACAAACATCAGTTCCTATTTCCTCTCCCTCCGTCTCTCCTCTCTTCTCATTCCGCTTCCTCATCTTCTTCTCTCCGGCCATCTGTGCTCCCATCGCCTCTCCACTGCTCTTTTTTTATTTAATCTACTCCTCACTCCTCTCCTCTCCTCTCCTCTCCTCTCCTCTCCTTTCCTCTCCTCCTCTTGTCTCCTCTCCTCTCCTCCTCTTCCTCCCCTCCAGTGTGACTCCAGACAAGGTTTCAATTTCAGCATGCTGATTGTCTCATTGCCGACTCTATGCATGTCTAACACTTACTGGCACTCTGGGGACCGGCAATACACACCATAGAATGCCTATTACACTCCCACACGTTCCTGGCGAGTGTGTGTTTGTGTGTGTGTTTGTGCGCAAGAGGTGATGAGGGTGTAAAATGCCTATTACGCTGAGAGTCTGGTCTCTCTTACACTGGAGAGAATTCTCCGGCGCCTAAAGAGCAGAAAATTGCAACGCTCCTCTTCCTCACTCCCCATTAACCTGCTTTTGAAACAAAGGCCTGACCAAGGTGTATGTGTTTGCATGCATGTGTGTGTATCCTTGCCCATTAGCTTCATGTGCCATCATGGGTAAAGCACCTTGTAGGCCCAACCGAGCAAAAACACCTCTTTTCTGCATACGTTCTCTTTGTTTTCTATTTTTTTTTTAACCACCTACCGCATTTTACGTAACACCTTCTGTTCGCCATGTTTTTGTCTCTATTCAGTCACCCAAATGTATATTTCTATGCCCCTAAATGAACTTGTCACTCATTTTTTCCCTTCTTTTCCTCCATCTTTCATAAAAAACAGCAGGGAAAGGGGAGATGGCGTCTTACGAAGAGCTCCGAGTTGACTAAAGCAGCGGGCATATTTGTCTAATTTGCACAAAGACATCCACATCAAAGCACAAATCAAGACCCGGGCTCATTCAATGGATTTTGATCAGTCTATCCATTTCTTTTTTTTTTTTCCCAGCATCCTTTTTCCTCTCTCTCTGTCACATTCCTCTTTCTCCCTCTCTATTTTCAGAGTGTTATTAGGACATGATAAAAGCGAAAGGGATGTCATGACACGAGACCCCCTGTTAGCATTAGGAGGTGGGAGAGAAAACGAACGGGGGGGGAAAAAAAGGGAGAGAAAAAGATGAAAGAGATTTGTCTGGAAATTATTGCTCACAAGGCATTGATTCTCGGCTTTAATCTCACACAGTGTGCTCAAATTTCCTATTAGGGAGATGAAGAAAGGGAGAGAGAGGGAGATGGGTCTTATTCACATAGGTGGGGAGGTGAAACCTGGCAGGTTTCTCACTGTTTCTTTGGGCAGACATACCATTTCCCAAAGAGAATCTTTATTTTGTTTTGCATGTGCTATCTTGCTTTAAGGTCATTAGTCTGCTGTAAGTAAACACTGGAGAGGAAAAGCTATTGCCGCTGAACCGCTGGAGGGTCATATAGACGCGCACACACATACGACAAGCCACTGACAGCTGCTGTAGCTGCAAAGCTTCCTCCGGTTAGCGACGATTAGCCTTCGCTATAGGTAATCAATAGCTGCTATCAATTCCATACCTCCCACTGATGGATGAGGTAAAGGAAACAGAGAGGAGAGCGAAGAAGAAGGGAGCAATAAGAGGGAAAGAATTTGCGGCCGCTGCGAGGAATCGCAGAAATTCTACCTGACAATACCACATCCTAAAGTAAAGTTCCTGCTCTCTTCTTTGTGTGTGCGTATAGGCTGCCTTAAACGTCCATCTGTGGATTGTATCATCGCGGTCTGAGATTAGTGGCTGCTTGGACCCAGCGAGCGTATTGCCTGGTTACCGCGGCTCCGGCTCCACACAGCCCTCCCTCCATCACCGGATTGTTTGTCTTAATGCTGTGTGACATGGCCCATTGTTTTGTCCATCTGTGGTTAAGAGTCAATGGACAGAGGGTGTATGAGGGGGGGAGAAAAGAATGGAGGTGAGGGAGAAAAAAATAAAGAAGAGCAGGGGTGAAAAAAAGGGAGGGGGGGAGATGAAGGCAGAGAAAAAAAAAGTAAAGAAACAAGAGCTGAGAGAAAAAAATATTGAGAGTAAGGGGGAAAACATGCAATAACCAGCGCTTTCAATATGCTCCTCGGACTTCACATCCACCACTTCCTTTTCCAGGACCTTCCAGAGGCTTTCAGCTCCATATGGAGCGGGGGGCCTTGAGCTCTTTGTGATATCACCGACGTGAAAGACGTCCTGGCCCCGTGACGCCAGTCCCCTCTTCAAAGGGTTAAGTCATATTTAGTATGCGTCCTCATAGCCCCACGGCTTTGTATTGTAAATAAGACTAATGTGGCATTGGTCAGGTATGCTAATTCAGATAATCAGCGCAATTTCTGCAAATTATAACTGTCAGTGTGGTGGGCACAGAACCTTGGCGGAAAACATGAGGGAACAATTTAGCCCGGGTAATACCCCTCCACCAAAGAGCTGCTCAACTCAAAGAAAAACAATCGGCCTGAGCCCATACCGCCCCGACACACCATTTCAAAAATAGTTTATGGTGAACGAGTTTTTTTCTGAGGCACAAGTCAGCCTGCTGCCCTTTTTTTTTTTCCTATGTGCACACACAGACCGCAAAGTAATTATAATTCACTTGGATGGAATTATTCAAAAAATGACCACATCTTTTACTCCCTCAGCCATAGAGAATATGGTTTTGGGAAATTTGGGGTAAATTGCTACTTGCCGAAAATATAATAATATACATATATGAACGTGTCTTATTTTGATTTGACAAATGATTTAAAACGCAGCGCATTGTCTCCAGCTAAATGTACAGCAATAAAAAAGCTGCATACTTTACAAAGATCCTCTTGGGTAACATCACATTGCTCTCATCAGAATAGTTCCCCCCCAGGAGCTGCATTTTACTCATGTCGGGCACATAAAATAACATTCCAAGTTTTTATTATGCGAGGAATGGATCCCGCCTGACTGAAATCTGTGGACTTTACCTTTTATGTAAGTAACTTCCTGTTTCACAGTAAATGAGGGAGAGAAGGTCACGAATAATTTATCAACTGTAGGCAATCAGCTGTTTGTAAGCAAATCAATATGCAATATAATTGGCTGCCTTAACCTATTAAACGTCTAATCTAAACATAGATATCTTACAGAGGGGATGGCATTTGCAGCAGTAACTAAAAAAGGACAGAATGATCCTCTGATGAGCCAGTCAGCTGGTCTCACCTACCGCGTTCTGACTTGAAAAAGGAAAATGGCCACCACTGCTGCGCTAACTCCGGAGGTTAGCTCGATCTGGGTGTGTGTCGCATCCTTTCTCTCACTCCTCCGGCCATCCGTGAATGTTTATGTAATGGCCACAAATTACTGAGACAAACCCTGGAAATAGACTTCTGTCTGAGGAGAGACCTTCTTTAAAAAAAAAAGAAGACAACCGCTGGAATGGCGAAACCACCCCCACTACCCAGAGGAAAAAAAGTATAAGACGAAGAAGTGAAAGTGAGGGAGGAGGGAAAACCTAATACCTCAAAAGACGCCTCGGTGTCATCGCATCGAAATGCTCTTCGAGGAAATGGCAAAGCCCTTTCCCACATTCAAAAATTGAATGTTTTTGGTGCTCAGACGCATACAGTTTGGCTTCGGTAAATTTGAAAACAAGCAATGGCGCACTTGGGAAACAGGCAAAGATGGCACACTTGCTCTCTGCCCATGTCCCATCACTTCCTGCTGGAAGCACATATAGGGATAATAAGTGTCCATTAGGCTCTGTTTTTTAGCCTACAGCTGCTATCTAAATGGTTAGCACAGCTACACTAATTTGACTAGGACCAAAAATGACCCAGAGCCTTATCACTCAGAGAAAACAAAAGGCTCTGGATACACACACACACACACACATGCACACACTCACGATAAAAGTGTTGTCGGTTTCTCTAAGTCAGAAGAGGTCTTTTGTTTAAAAGGGGGACTCAGACAAAGAGGGTCCTCTCCCTCCCTCTTTAATGCATGTTGGGTGGTGGTGGTGGTGGGGGGGTTATAGAGGATGGAGATGTGTGGGTGGAGGGGTGGTGGAGGGATGGATGACAGGCCGGGGCTCTCAGAAATAATTACCTCCATAAGATCCCATCTCCCTTTTCTTTCTGTGAGGAACACGACAGAGGGAACGAAAGGGGAAGGAAAAAAAATGACAGAAAGAAAAGTATGCAGAAAAGGCCCTAGTGTTTCTGCTTGGTCTGGCTTATGAAGAGCTTTACACATGATGGAGCACAGGGCTAATGGGCGAGCATACACGTAGAAAAACATACGCACACACACCTCCTCACAGTGCTCTTTATGGCTAAACAAATGGTTGAGACAGAGGCAGCAACAGGGAAACAGTCAGAGGGCGAAAAATCCCCAACAACTTAACTTCAGAGACCGTCTCCAAAAAATCCAGCTCAACAAATTGTTCAAATTACAAAATCGATGATGAAATCCACGTGAATGGCAATCTGTCATATTTTTCCTTTTTCTGCCTGGATTTTACTAAACAGCTCCATTCAGGGCGTAACTTCATTACAGAGGAAAAAAATATATCGAATTTCTCTAACAACTTTTGGACGACCCTCAAAGCAAGATAGCCTCCATGTTTATTTCTGCTCTTCTGATGCAAACTGGCATTTTTTTTTTAATAAACTCAATTTTCTTTAACACTTCTAATTGTACACAGAGACGAGCGATTTATCTCAGCAATGTGGGCACAGTGGGCTTTTTGTCTCCCGAAGGACACGGCTGAAAAGATCAGGGTGGAAAAAAAAAGAAAAGTGTTTTGCTGTACAGTCGGTGAGAGTCTGCACATGCACACACACTTCGCTCTACACAATGGTGTTTACCTAGTGTAAAGGATGAGACGGCTGGGCCCAGGTTCGGGGGAATTACAGACTCAAAAAGGATAACAAAGAGCGAAAGGTTCTCAAATAAACATGCACTAGCAAACACGTGTATTGACATGCACACAATGCAGTCCAGCAGAAGTACACTCCTGTCTTTGTTCAAAACACCTATACCCTTGCGGTGCGTCTCTCTCTCTGCAGCACTGTATCCTTAATTAGGCCATAAAATCAGCATCAAAATTGTTTAATGAAAGCCATTCACATGTACATAAAGTCCAGAGCATTAGAACTCTTATTCCCAAATGGGCCTATAATTATCTGGCTCGGTGCCAGGTCCCAGGCTTTAAGAGAAAGATACCGGTCAGCACTTAAATTAATCTTTTTCATACCAGTCTCTAATGAACAGAAAGTGCTCGAGTCAGGAGTTGTAGCCCCAGAAAACTAACAGCACGCATACGCATGCACGTACGCACAAACAGAGGGTCTTTAAACCCAACACTGGCTGGAAATGTTGCCTACTAAAGAGCCTTTTTCCATCGGAGAAAACATTCACATCATCTATCACTATATGAGCCCAAAGCAGCTATATTTTCTTCCATATAACATACTGTAGCATGTAATGTTTGCAAAAAAGCACAAAGGGCTAAAAATATACACTCAAAAAACGCTGTATTTGACAGAACTATAGAACAAGAACTCCAATTTATTACATTAACTTTCTGTGTTTGATCTACTCCCCCCTCTGCCTACACCTGCCAAAAAGTGTATGGGCTACAAGGAAATACCTTTGAAACATTTACCACGTACCTTGTGAAAGAATACTGTTGTTCACTAAAAATTATATAGAGTGGGCAAAAGGAGGGCATCCAAAAAAGTGGCTTAGCATTTTGCGACCCTGCCAGCATCCGCTTAAGCATTTGCACCAGCTTCCTCATGGAAATTCACCGTTGTGGCATCAAAGACGAGGTATAAAAACCGAGGGCCCGAGCAACAAATATGGTGTGTTTTAAGAGTGGAACATTTGAAATAGGTGCAGCAGCGGGCGAATATTGCTTTTGACAGGTTTAAAACCTGTGTTGTGCTCGCTGGTTTGAGATGTGAAAAGAAGAGGAAAAAAAAAGGGCTTGAAGCCGGGCTTGTGTTCTGGATATAAAAAAAAAAACTGGACAGGAGCAGGAGAGGTGGAATAAGCAGGACAAAAAAGGAGAGAGAGAGAGGGATAGAAAAAGAGAGCAGGAGAAAGAGAGAGAGAGGGGGGGGATGTTAAAATGTACGGTAATGATTTATCTAAGCATGCTTTTTTTTTCCTACTGCACCCCAAATCTCACCGAAACTTTGATCCATGTGTAATTAAAACCAAACGTACGCCGGCTACGGTCTCCATTTCAGGATTGGGAGCTCTTCTTCTATTCGTGTGTGTGTGTGTGTGTGTGTGTGTGTGTGTGTGTGTGTGTGTGTGTGTGTGTGTGTGTGTGTGTGTACGTTGGGATTCACATATGTTTCTAAGCGCTGGGCCCCCATCTGTTTTGGGAGTACATGTACAGTATAAACAGGACACTTTGGGGAGCACACACACACACAGATGGATGTATGGACTAATGCTATTCTGGAATGCTATTCAAAACGTGTTACCCCCCCGCCCCATCCCACCCGCTCCTTCAGGTCAAGCAAAGCAAAAACAAGTTAAGCGCTCATTTTCTCCCGGCAGCATTAACATAGGGATGACTAAATAATGGACCCTGACTCTTGGTCTTCTGGTTTAAATTACAGCGCAGCCCCCTCCCGTTACACCCTGCAACCCCTCACCAACCATCCAACCCCCACTCAAAGAAAAACGATTAATCTTTTTTTTTTTTTTTTTGTCTCTCTGAATGTTTTACAGTTCTGTTACACTTATTAGCTGCTGGCAGGACGGAGAGTCTTAAATGAAAGCCAAATTGCTTTGGTCATGAGAAAGGAAATGAAAGCTCACTCCAGGGAGAGACTGTGTAGCCGTAGCATACGTGGGTGTGTGTGTGTGTATGTGTGAGTAACGTATGTGTGTACAGGCCTTTTTTTTTCACTATGAGATACTCCCAAGGTGAAATTTCATAAGCTGACTGCTTGCCTGCCTGGGATGTCCCTGTGCACGGGACAGTGTGTGTGTGTGTGTGTGTGTTGCACGTATAAGCGCGGCAGCCTAATAGGAACAGTATGCTCATTTTGGAGAGATTAGGAGGAATGGACGGGTCTGTATCGAGACACGTGATCTGGATATGAAGGCCAGAGGAGGGAGGGAGGTTTGACAGAATAAAGAGGGAGTGGTGCAAAAAGAGAAAAAAAGAGATGGGAGGAGTGAAAAGAGTAAAGGAAGATGGATCTGGCTTCAAACGAAGAAAAAATGACCACCACAACTGGCATCAGCATTTAACGAAAATCAAAAAAATTGAAAACACAAGCAAATAGGAAATTAAAGAAAGTCACGGCCTGTGAGTACTGCACCAGGAATGTGAAAACCACCCCAAATATAACCTTAGAAATAACAAATAACCCAAGTCACAACAACTTAAGCAAGCAGACAAAGCGGGTTTAAAGAAGCACAGACCTTGGCTGGAGGGGCACTCCTTGACGTGGAACAGCTCCTGGAAGCTCAGTCCGTCCTCGTCCCCTCCCAGGCCTTGCTGGTGCAG
>CAKALG010016208.1:0-12653 GCA_916700815.1 Helicolenus hilgendorfi
GGCAGCGGAGCAGAGTACAGCAGAGACTCCGGCCCTGGAGACCAAAGCTACGGTCTCTCCCGCATTCTCCGTGGCCAACACTGTTTAACAGACGGGCTTCACTAGATATAACTTTGCGGTTTTGGTGCTTCCATGTAGTGTGTGTTGGAGTCTGAGTCTGAACAGCGTAACCAATTAGGGATTTAATTAATGGTTATCTTCATTATTTAGTAATTTAGTATTTTATCGATTAATAGTAAAAAAAATTAAGAAAAAAATGCCCATTAAAAGCACAAGTGATGTTATTAAATTGCTTGTTTCATCTGAACAACACTCCCAAACCTAAATATATTCAGTTCATTATCACTAAAGACAAATAAAAGCAACTAATTGTTAGCTGGAAGTACGGAATGTTTGGTCTTTTTGCTTGAAAAATGACTCAAGCGATTCATCGATAGTTTTCTAATGAATTCCTTTAATATTATTACCTGTTGTGGATTCTAGGACACAGTTTGCTCATGAATAAAAGCCAGTAGGTGTGGAGATGCAGTATGTCTCAATAATCTGATGTCCAATGACAGACTGTTTGGTGCTGTTCCTCAGACATTCTGGTTGGAAAAGATGGCTTTACCCACAAGTGCTGCTGACTGTTTGCTGAGACGATGACTAAGTGAGAGAAGTTGTGTGACTGCGCCCAGACGGTAGGAGCATGTGGGTGAATGAGTGAGCATGTGTTTATGTGTTTCTATTTAATGTCCGTCTTAAATTATGCTCCTCATGTCTTCTTCTCCTCGGTCAGCTGACATCTATTGTCCTTGTAGCTCTCAGAACCACCTTCATGCACTGGATTTGTTTACCCAACAAAGCAAATTTCCTTCTTTGCATGGGCATGAGGCTGTCACTTCCTGTCTGGGCTTATTTCTATGGCAACAGAGGGGAGGGAAAACATAAAACGGGGGAAAAGGCGTCTTTGAAAGGGAGAGTTGGAGCTGGGTGTGAACCGGCAAAACTAATGGAATGTTAGCACTGTGAGAAAAATGAATGTTGATTGCTGACGTACAGCAGTGTGATGTTGGAAGTTGAACACACAGAAACAAAAGATTCCAGTGTTTGTATCACAGATCTTTCCCAGGTGGAATTCCTTGTCAGTGCACAGTTGTTACCGCGAGGGAACACACCCTAACATACCTGACAAGAGACAGACTGAGCCACGCCTACCTACACACACAAACATACATACAGTGAGGTAGCAAACCTGACAATGCACCAGACATACATTGATGATGACGTTCAAACATTTTCCACTATTAGCACAATTTAAATATTATCTAACAAAGGGGATGACGAAGAAGAGACAGTGAGACCCTCATAAATAAGTAATTGAAGCTGATACATGACACTTGTAAGTCTGTCTATGCCAGTACAGCTATTTATATCCTCCATATCACCTTACTGTCACTTAAAGTACACACACACAGGCACATGTTGTATGAGCAGATTACGTATAACAGTGTCATCTACAGGTTCGATATGGTTACTGCACAATGAGCAGCTTGTATTTGTGCAGGAAATTGAAATGCTGCTGGTTTTCAGTGAGCTCATGTGGAGTTTAACAAAGAGACAAAGCACATGATATTGCAGGGAGGTCCCTAATGCTGTTTTAACTGCATGAAAAGGTCTGTCTTTTACTTAGCACTATGCACTGTGGAATTTGACCTCAAGTTTAAAGGGGGAGAAATGAAGAGAGCCAACAGCCTTCAAGAGCCTCTGTCTTAGAAGTTAAAGTGCCCTTGAGCAAGACACGGAGGGGATTCCTGCTCTATATCTGAACATGACCTCTGATCCTGTTAACCCACTAGGGGGCACGAGCTGTCGGCCCTGCTAACCCCCTGTTTCTCTCTGTATGTATTAGTGATCAGTAACTCATTTAACTTGATTAAGCACAACCAAATTCACCATGTAAGCACATTATTGATATAATTTACACATCTGCACCGTAGATATGAAGCTGCAGCCAGCAACGGGGTAGTTTAGTTTAGCTCAAAGACAGGATGCAGCTGTTTAAAGCTATAGTGTGTAGGACTTGGCGACATCTAGTGGTGTGGTTGCAAATTGCAACCAATTGAATACCCCTCTGCTGGCTTAGCTTAGCTATTCTCTTATCTATCATCATCTCATTGAACTCTCAGCAAGAGAGCAACAGTATTTCCAACTAGACTTTAACTTGGGGCTTCAAGATTAGGTAATAATGTAGATGTCAGCACCAGTGTGTAACAATTAGGGGGATCTATTGGCAGAAATTAAATATAATTAGGGTTGTTTTCTTTAGTGTATAATCACCTGAAAATAAGTTGTTACCTTAGAATGACCCGTTTGTATCTACATATGGAGCGGGTCCTCTTCACAGAGCCGGTTGCCATGTTTCTACAGCAGCCCAGAATGGACAAACCAAACACTGGCTCTAGAAAGGGCCATTTCACGGTTCCACGTTTTTACGTTAGCCACCGTAGTTCTCCTACACGCTTGGCACACGGCAGAATTCTCTAACTAATTGTCACTTGAGTCTTGATGGCCCCTGAATTACCCACTTTGTCCGATTGGTAATACACTCTGACCTCTCTGCGAAGGAGGAGGCAAGCACAAATAGTTTCTCAGAAGGGATCAGTGCTCTTTTATTATATTACTGTACTGTTGCCTCCTTGTGCTATAATGTTCTATGTCTGCAGAGGGCGATGTTGCACAGAAGCAATGCAGCATGGGGACTCGACAGCTGCAGATCAGATGTCTCGGTTCTCCGAAATTTACTGACTGACGACTTTGTTTTAATGACTCATAAAGCCCACATTTTTTCTACTCTTGTTTGTGACTTGTTTTGCATTATGCTTGCTTGAGTGATGATAATCCAGACTTCATGTGCATATGAGTGTTTTTGGTGTTCTCATGCAGCCTTGTGCAGCCTATCACAGTTTCCAGGGTGCTTGAGTTCCTGAGTGTTATCTTCTGTGCAGCTCAGTGATCTTAAGATCTTAAGGCATTACGTTGTCTCGGTGTCATTATGTGATTGAGGCTGATTATGTGCATGCAGACAGTTTCTATCAAACTCGGTAGATCAAAGGGTCGTACACACACACACACACACAGTCTATCCTTTACACTGCCCTCCTTATTCCTCTATCTCCCCCTCCACCCTTTCAACGGGGCAATAGCATGCTCTCTAATTTTTTCCAGATGTCAAGTACCTCCCTTCCTCCCTTTCCCTGCTCTATTCCCTCCATTTTTAACTCTCCCTGGGTCGACTGAAACCTGGAAAGTTCTGCCCTCTCTCTTTCTCTCCTCCTCCTCCTCCTCCTCGCCTCTTTCTTCCCCCGGCTCGTTCAACATGTTGGTCTCAACGACAAAACATGACCCCAGGAGGTCAGGCAGGAGAGGCTGCAGCTCTCCCGCAAAAGCAGAAAGGAATGCCGAAGCAAATGCATTTCCCACATTGCATGATGTGCTGTTGCAATCAGCCGTTTGGACCACGTTGCATTTTTCGGCGCCAGCTGTTTGTGACATGCTCTTTTGCTCTGATTTGGATGAAATTGTTTTTGTTTTCTGTGAAAGTTTTCTTTTAGTTGCTGCAACTGGACTCTCTGTCTCCTCCAGCTTGCCCTCGTTTTCTACTTCCTGCGATGGGAACCAACTGGGGGGGAGTTGTGCAGAGGAGCAGTGGGAATGTGAAAGAATACAGGTGTTCCCTCCTCTGCACCTAAAATGTGTCTGCATCTTCTGTATGACATACAGTGTCTTAAATCTCTCACAATTCCCAGCGACTTGTGAGTGGAGCTGCGGACACATGTTGCACAGATTCTCTTTCACCATCACCCTCTAAGTGCATAAACACACTCACTCAACCATTCACAAACATACAGACACACACACCATTAATAATAGACATACACACCATTAATGCGTGTGAGCATGGACTAGATATATGATTCCCGGCTCTAGCTAAAGCACTTAATGATCCCAGCAGCTGCTGCTCATGTAAACTCTCCTCATCTCCTCTTTTCCTTCCCTTTGCTTCGCTCTCCCGTCTTTATCCTTGCGTATTGATTCTTTAAAGCAACAAAGAAACACATACATGCTCCTAAACAAGCAAAACAGCACACAAATGGACCCACGCATGCTTTTTAACTCTGCCACACACAGGGACAATCTGTTATTTGTTTGCCATAAAGCCTTGTTGGAGGGCTAATCTAGGGAACAAAGCATGCTGTTCATCTTCATTGTGGCCCATCCTTTTTTCCCTGATTGCTATGATAAGCCCCAGATATTTTGCTAGTTTCATGCAGTGTTATGTTACCAGGACGTGTCCCATACGGATTGTATGTTAGGTCCCCTCGGGGAAAAGTGAGCCGCTGGGATCCCTGCGTTCTGACATACAATAGGATGCACATGTTTCCACCAGCACAACTTCCTGCCAGGTTGTGACTCTGCTTGAGGCTCATTAGCCCCTCACACTGTCAGTCCTGCTGCGTGTGTACAAAAGTGCACATTTTAGTACGTCTGTGTGGTATACGTGATAAATGATCACTTCAAGAGTATCACCCACTGTGTTTCATGTGATTTTGTAGTCCTGTGTATATATGTGTGCAAGTATATGTTAGGACTAGATCTCCACTTGTGTGCATTCTCTGTCACAGAATGGTAAGACGCAGCATTGACCTCTTTTTCTTGTTTTAGCCTTGCTGCAATTTGTGGGACTTTTAATTGTATTTATTTCACTAATGATGTGGATTTTACTGAAGACTAGTTGTGGAAATAGAAGGAATAGTGTGACATTTTGGGAAATACTCTTATTAGCATTTCTTGCAGAGAATTAGATTGATACCACTCTCATGTCGGTACAGTGAATGTGAAACTATAAAGCCAGGAGATGGTTAGCTTAGCTTAGCATAAAGACTAGAAACAGGGGGAAACAGCTAGCCTGGCCTGGAGATAATGGGTTCATTAGTGAGCTTTAGAGGTGCTGGAAGGCAGATGTTGAGCCAGGCCAGCTGTTTCAGCAATTCCTGTCTTTGTGCTATAAGCTTAACTGTCTGGCTGCTGACGGTAACTTTATATTTACCGTAAAGATGTGGAAGTGGTATCACTATTTTCATCTAACTCTTGTCAAGAAAGTGAATTTCTCATCGTACAATTACTTTCAGAGGCAACACCTTTGTAAATATTTGGTCAATTCAAAGTTTAAGTCTTGCTTTCAAAAACTATCAACAAAGAAAAGTACCTCAGTAATAAGAAAAAAGGTCTATAGAGATGGGTACCCTTATTTAATTATCAAGGCACTATAATCTAGTTTATTCTTGGCCTTTATTATTGACAAAACAGTTTCCACTCAAAGTTGAACACCAAACAGTTCCATGACAATTGTCAAACCTTATCTGCTAATGAAGGCTGTGTGATACAGTCTCAATCTCCAAAACAAAGAAGTAAAAGACTGGAGAGGTTTTAAATTGTAAGATTTATTCAGCAAAGCATTCAGCACTATGACTAAATCCATTTAAGGCCTCTTTCACACAGGATATAGTTTCACATGTGGAAATAATATAATAATGATGACTGAATCATAATAGCTGAGTCACTTTCAGAGTCCTGGGCTGTGTCACTCCCTTGTTTGCTCATTCACTACTCCCTACATGATGGACATTCAATAGTTTACTCAATATAGGCCCAATTTCACAGCAGCCATTTTGACATGTCATTGTAGGGTAAAAACAGGTGTGATTGATAAAATGAATTATGGTCCTGTTGTATTTGGTGTGTCACAGCCATTCCAGCGAGTCAGCATGCAAAATACCAGGGCCCTGATACACCTAAATGGATCAGGGCCATAATTAATGTTATTAATTACACCTGTGTTTACCCTGCAATGACATGTCAGAATAGCTGCTGTGAAAAGGGCCTATATTGAGAAGTAACAATTTAGCTTTTGGACATTTATGGTGCCTTCATCTGAAACTCGTGAGCCTGTGTTCAAGACATGGGAAACGATATGTTTGGCGTTCAAGTGGTTAAGTTGTGCGAACACCGCTGCTAAGCAACGGCAATATTAACGTTACTGTCGGTATATAAGCCACAGAGGCTAATATTTCTCAAGCTAGCAAGTGGGTAACATAATGCAGGAAATGCAAAGGCATAATGACAGAGGAAAAAGATGAGGCCATTAGGAATATCAACATCTTCCTCAGACATATTGTAAAATTACGAAGAACAACAATATATAACTAAAATATAACAATATATTAACTCGTTATGTGCCGAAAAGTCAACATCCATGGCCGCCGCCATTTCTGACAATGTCAACAAACACGTCACAACTCATGAACTCGGAGCTTTCAGAAGCTTTCCACCTATGGGGTCGTGAAAACCACAAGAGGGGGGCGTTCATATGGACTCTTCTCATGAACACGGTAAACACAACCCCATTTGAAAGCACCAATAGCAGGGTAAACACAGGTGTAATTGATGAAACGAATTACACAGCCATTCCAGTGAGGCAGCATGCACAATAGCAGGGCCTTTGCCCACCTCAATGAAACAGGGCCGTAATGAATATTATTGATTACACCTGTGTTTACCCTACAATGACATGTCAAAAGGGCTGCTGTGAAAAGGGCCTATTGTCCTCTTTATATACACCCATGGGCCTATTGAGCAGTAAATTGAGATTTTGGACACATAATCATCATCATTTTGCGTCATGACTGACAGGCGTGGAACTGTAATTTTCAAATCTATAAAAGGTGGGGCATTGTATTGTGGGATCAGAAAGTAGTGGACATACTATGGGGTACTACTACACTTCTCGTTCCTATGTGGAGTTTTTGAGGGCGCTATTTATTTACACGCTCAGGATCCGGACATTCAAATAAAATGGCGGACAGTAAATGTAGTGCACTATACAGAATGCAGGCTTTGTATAGGCTTTTTTTTTTTTACAGCAGCCCCTTTGACACATCATAGCAGGGTAAATACAGGTGTAATTGATAAAAAATGAATTATTGTCCCATTCTATTTAGTGTGTCACAGCCATTCCAGTGAGCCAGCATGCAGAAGGCCAGGGCGCTGGCCCACCTAAATGGAGCAGGGCCGTCATCAGTGTTATTAATTACACCTCTGTTTACCCTGCAATGACATGTCAAAATGTCTGCTGTGAAAAGGGGCCTATTGAACTGTACATGCTGGGACATTTGAACATAATGAAGCCCTCGTTAATATTGTCAATTACGACTGTGCCTTTCTTATTATGACAAGTGGAAATGTCTGCTGTGAAAATGGCATATTCAAAAGCACAATATCTCCTTTTGAAGTCTCAAATTGAGTTACTCTCTACCTCTGAGGATACAGATTATGAAATATATACCATGTATAACAAACTGACTTTATTCCTCCCTCCACACACACACACACACTCCTCCTCGGTCTCTCTCCCTCATTCATAGAGAAGCTGTTTCAACACCTAAAGCCTGCGCTGGAGTAATGTAACACTGCCAAGTGACCTACATACGCTGCAGCATCAGCTCCTTTACATGCACACACAAAACTCACCTGCACTGACCTGGATATTCTTTATTACATGCAGACACACACAGAATCAGTCGTTCAGGTGGAGACAGATATACAAGCTCCCCTCTTTCTTTCTCTCTCTCGCTCTCTCTCTCCCCCCTGATGGAATTAGGTTTCGCTCTGCTGAGAGACTGTAATGTCATATGGCCGGTTGATTGGACAGTGAGAGGCCCGTTGAGAGGAGCGGGAGGTGATGAAAAGGATGGGCTGGTTGAACCAGTACGCAGCCTGTATTGTGTGCAGGCACAGTGGCAGACAGCTCTGTACGGGGGTCCTCAATGCTGCCTATTGTGCCAGAGTTTGTGAATCTGGGTCACTTTTTCCCCTCACAACAATCTCTGTCTACATCAGTCGAACATTGCACTCACTACTCCCCCCTGTCCTCTGATCCCCTACTCTAACTTTCCTTCCTTTTATCTTTTCTTAATCATCTTTCATTCTATCCATCCATCTCATTTACACACCGAGCTCTCTTGGGAATAAATCCTTCACCCTTTACCCTCCTCCAAATGTCACTACATTAAAGTTAAGCTCAAGTTATTCCTGATGCTATACAGTGAAAGCCAATCCCATGCTGATGAAATCTTTTCTTTCAACTCTGACACAGACCAGGCGACCGCCATAAAACTAACTGGACTGGTCCCCCTGTGTCTGAGGCCGAAATCTCTGAGTGTGTTTTCGCAATGTGTGTGTTCCTCAGAGAGACACAGAGGGATACAGAGCAGGGGGGGAGAGCAGGGATGCCGAAACACTATGGAGAAAAGGGCCAGACAGGAAATGACCTCCCAGAGAGAGAGGGGGCTTCCCCAAGGGTTGTATTTCTCTCCATCACTCACACACAGAGCTATGATGTCTACCAACAGATATGCATGAGGGCGAGTGAGAAGGCTATAGTCGGGCAGCGTTTGAGGCTTTTAAACGTATAAGGAGCTACAACAGTCATCCATTAGCTCGGCTCTGGAAACCATTGCATCACTCGCTTGCTTCTCGAGGGAAGTTTGCATGTGTGTGTGTGTGCATAAATATGGGTGTGTGCATGAGTAAGTTCTTATTCTTCCCATGGTCTCGAAAAACCTCCCTTCATAGACATTAACATCATGTGTTGCAATTGTGAGTGTGTGAAAAGTATAGCAAAGTGAGAACAGAAGTTAAAATAGTCATCTAAAAGTATGAGTAAACGGTTGAAACGTCCAGCTTTTGCCACTCCAAGTAGTAAGCTAGGAATGCAAACTTGACCAAAGCAACCTCAACATTGATGATTAAATCATGCTAAAGATCATCCAGTTAGAAACGATGGTATACATGCCAGGTGGTGTCGATAAAGAGGAGCTCGAGTTCATCTAATAAGGCTGTGTATAAGGTTGGGAAATACTGATCCAGACTGCTGTATGTCAGTGGGTAAGCACTCTACCTCATGTGCCATAAATGTGCAGATGTCTTGGCGGTAACATGCTCTTCAGACTGGACTGGAACATAAACCTTCATGTAAACGGAGAGAGAATTCTCTCTGCACAAATGTCTTGCACAAAATCTCCACATTGCTCCCTGCATGCATTTATTTCCAGACACTTTCAAGTTTGAGAGATCTCTAACTCTAGATTTGGCACCTCAGTCTTAACACACACTTAAGTTTCCCGAATTCCTCATCTGCAAAATGTGAACCATCTGGTGCTCCTTGTGGCAACACAAGGGAGCGTTAATGAGAGAATGGTAAATTACAGTTTAAAAGCTGCATGATGATTCCTACTGTAAGGCAAGGCAAGGCAAAGCAGTTTTATTTGTAGAGCACATTTCAGCAACAGGGCAATTCAAAGTGCTTTACATAAACATTCAAGAACATTGCGACAATGTGCAAAAGAACATTAAGACATAATTAAAACAGTTATAAAAACATTAAAGATTAGAAAATAAAAACAAGCTAAAAATAAAAGCTAGGATAGAAGATAAAATAGAATATAACACACAAGAGTAAAAGCTCTAGTGCAGTATAAGATCATTATCTGGTTTAATAAAAGGCAGCAGCAAAACAGTAAAGTTTTAATCTTTGATTTAAAAGAACTCAGAGTTGGAGTTGGTCCTGCAGTTTTCTTGGAGCTTGTTCCAAATATTTGGTGCATAAAAACTGAACGCTGCTTCTTCTGCATGTTTAGTTGTGACTCTGGGGACACTAAGCAGACCTGATCCAGACGAACCTGAGAGGTCTGTATGGTTCATAACATAGCAGAAGATCAGAAATGTATTTGGGCCCTAAACCATTTATTGCTTTGTAAACCAGCAGGAGTATTTTGAAATCAATTCTCTGAGAGACATGGAGCCAGTGTAGAGACATCAGAACTGTAGGCTATACAGAAAGCAGACTGGGCTGCTGATTGTATATAGCTCACTACTTTGTGTATGCAATGCCTGTCTGGCTAGTATAATAGCTTTTCACTATACAGCTGTTTTATGAATCATTTTTCATAGCTTATCAAAACCAATGACAATATGAACTTAAGCGTTTTGTTGAACTTGTTTTATGAGTGAGTTTGCTCTCTTGTGCGCCCTGCTGCAAAGGGAATCCGAGGGTGGGTTCCAAATCGCATACTTTTTCTTTTTACTTTTAGTACATACTGCAGCTGTGTTGCATGCAGTATGCATAACATTGCGCCTTTAGTGCGTTCCAATCCCCATACGACCCTACTATTTAGAATGCCAGAAAAAGATTAAGTATGTCCCAATACATAGTGTGTCAAATGCAGTATGCCAAAAAATATCAGGACGTCCTACTACATCAGGTCACATTTTGCAGTATGCAAGTCAGCATGCTTTTCTGGCTATTCTGACCCACAATCCTCTGTGCAGGGGATACTTGAGCAAAAGGGTCAAAGTTCACGGTGCAATGTTGTGAGGAAGTAGTATGTGCCAATTGTATGCATACTGCATGAAACAGTGCGTACTTTGTAAGGGCAGCTGCAGTATGTACTAGAAGTAAAAAGAAAAAGTATGCCATTTGGAACGCAGCCCGAGTCTCTCTCTCGGGATTCCGTGGGAAGGAAATCTTCCCGTCTGCTTTGTCCATAACAGGGATCCGATCCAGATCTCTCAGACCCCTGATGTCTGCTGCTGCGGGGGCGCGCAGAAAACTCGGTCAAAGGGTTTCTCAATCTCTCTCTCTCTCTGTGTAGAGACTCTGGTGTGTGTGTTTGATTACCTGCGTGCATGCGCAAAGCTCTGGATCCCGTGCGTAAAGACACACTGTAAACAATTGCTGTTAATTTACAGCAGGATTGCAACAGTATTAACCTGTTATTGCTAAAAACAGTGCTTTGCAAAAGAAAACCTGTTAAATTACGCTCATAGGCCGTTTTTTTAACTGAACTATAATGCATTCTTAAAAAACAGCACTTTACTGCTGATCAGCTGTTTAAAGTATCATAAGTAACAGTTTCATGCAGTATTTTTTTTAATTCTGGGACCTGATCTGCACATGTGAGGCTTGTACATTGTACAAAATCAGTGAATTATCTCTGTTTTTCACTCACATGTTGTTCTGGTTTGCATTCTGTGCTTGTAGCCAGCTAGAGACAGACATTTTTGGGAAAAGTGTCAACAAGTCCATTATAGCCTTTTTCCTAACCTTTAATTGTATTTAGTGTGACTATTACTATGTCTGTAACCTGCTAAGTCTATTCATCTAGGCAAAAAATAATGTTTATTAAAATGTATATAAAAAAATACAACCTAAATAGTGCATTAAAACAAATCAGTAAGATAATGTAAAAAAAAGAAAGGTGAAAAACAGCTATATAATGTATCTTTAAACAGTAAATTAACTGTAAAATACTGTAAAATTAATAAAGTTCAAACTGTATTTTTCATTAACAGAACAAAGCTGTACATTTCTGCGACAGTATAATAATGTTAATTTTACCGTAACATAAAGGCAATCCTGCTGCCAGTTAGTTACTGTTATTTTACTGCACTGTAAAAAAAAAAAAAGTGTAAAATAATAATTTTCCAGCAGCAGGGGCGCCAGAAAATGTATGTTAAAAATACTGTCCGTTAATTAACATAAATAAACTGTAAAAAAAAAAAAAACATCCAGTAATTATCTTTATATAATTAGCCTTTATTACTGTAATATTACAAGAAATATTTTACTTTGAACATATATTTATTGTTACAATAGTCGTACACCGTAAATCTAAGACCATTTACATATAAATCACAAATGAAACATGTAATTTTACATTGCAAAAGCCCAAATTTACATTAACTCTCAGAAGTTTTGCAAAAAAACATCTAAAAAACAGAATAATTATCTTTAAAAATGATCAAGAAAAGCTTAAATACAGATAATTACGATTGTGATTACAAAAAATACTGTACATCTAAGACAATTGGATCACTAACGAAAACAAGTAATTTTTAACATTTGTTTCTGTCATTTTGAAACACAGACAAAAAATTTAAAATTTCTTGAAAAAAACAAAAAAAAAACATTTTTTTCAAGAAATTTGTAATTTTTACATTTTTTCTGTCATTTTGAAATACAGACAAAAATGTAAAATTTATTGAAAAAAAAATGTAAAAGAATTTTTTTTTTTTTTTTACAGTGTGGGAAATTCTTAACAGTGCACACATCTGGTTTTGGCAGGGTCGCAGAGTTGCGGGGGAGGGACTATAGCAGTGTGTGTGTGTGTGTCTGTGTGTGTCTGTGTGTGTGTGTGTGTGTGTGTGTGCGTGAGCACACTCTGAGTCTGAACTCTGTAATTCGCAGCAGATGACCACTTGGGTGGATGGAGATGAAGGCTTTTATTGGGGTGGTGATCGGTCGCTCTGTAGAAGATGCTGTGATGGAGTGATGGAGCCGCGTGCTTGATGCGCCTTTTTCTCTCCACTTTTTAGTGCAACAAGTGCATTATGGACGACATATGGAGGGGCGACTGCACCTGAACACAACACAAAGCGAATGCATCATCAGTCTCTGGAATGGAGACCGGCAGTTTCCTCCTCCTGGCGGGGATATGCTTCGTCCTGCTGTCGCTCCATGGCTTCACCTTCACCTCTTCCTTACCGACGACGAC
>CAKALG010016209.1:0-12723 GCA_916700815.1 Helicolenus hilgendorfi
GTTTGTCATTTACCATCAGAACAGATGTCTCTGCTGCCTGTCATTTCGATGTAGACCTCCATCAAACCGTTTGCCTTGATGGCTGGTGACGCTAGTTTGACACGTTCCAACTAAACGCTCAGCTGCCGGTGGGAAGGCAAACATTCCGCTGCTGGCTGCGGTTGTAAGGCCGTCAGTTGTTGTTGTTTTTGCTGTAAAAGAAAGTAGGTTCCAAAGTTTCACTGTCATTAGTTATTCTTTTTTTTTTTAGAAAGCATTTGGAATTTCCCTGGCGTCATTTTTTGCCCCCACACGCTCGCAGAGCATAAATAAACAAAAAGTCGGTACAGTCGTTTTGCACAGCTCAGTGCAAATTACAGCGGAGAGTCATTTATCTGGAGCCGGAGGGAATAGAGGCTCTAAAGATGGCTGAGACTCGTTCACTCATTCACACGTGAGGCTCGAACAGATTGTGTACCGTTTGGTGAACGCTTGAATTTACAAAGTAAGAGCGTGTGGGCCCCAATGGGTAGTCAGTTGCCCTTGCAATTGTTTGACCATATATGTAATGGTATTTACTTGTTTTTTTAAGTTCAATTTGATATAATTTATCAGCTCTGCATTAATGTTCTCTTGCATGTCATAAACAGATCCCATAGGCTGCATGTAATACAAATACTTGCTTGCTCTTGTACAAGTATATTGTCTTGTTAAGGGGTCATCTGTGTTGTAAATCAACAGGCACGATGTGAAATATATCTATAAATGTCCTGTGTTCTCTAAGTCATTATTTGCATAACATTATGTTTTTTTTTCTCGGTTTGGCTCTGTGACATTTAGATAAATTACTTTCTGCTCTTTCTCTTTATTCATTATGAGGATTATACCTATAAGGCATTAATCAAGGATTCCCTTAACCAGTATACGTCCACTTACTATTCCACTTCCCCTCCACCCCCGTGAGTTCTTCATGTCCTCAGACTCCCCGGCTGGGTAATTATCAGAGCTTGTAATAAGCTGGGGACTGAGACATTAATGTAGTTTAGTTCTCTACGGTAGGACGTGCCGCGGTGAGCCGTCCGCTTTCAATTACTGTTTGCGTGCACGTGCATGTATCACCGAACACACTTATCTACACGCACTCTACTTACACATTATACTCACCTCCTTGGAGTGTGAAGCCTACAGGTAATTACTTTGCCGCTGCGCTGTCTTCCACAGCAATGTCCCTCTGATCGATACTAGTATTAGCAGCCGGCGCTAGCAGCTCTATACAGTGAAGCTAACTTCCCCCCAGGAGGTTCCTCTTAAAGCTGTTGCCTATAGCAGATCGGGCTGTTATACGGACTGTCATGGAAAGAAGCAAATTGTTACAAAATTACCTTCTTATCAACTTCTTTATTGTATTGAGTCGTCTTTTTTAGAGGAGAGTGGTGGTTCTTAAAGTAGCAATGGAAAGACAGAAGCTCTTACATATATATGGGACAATAAAGACAAACATTGTTACATGCAGTTGCAGCCACTGTTTGTTTCTTTAAAAGCAAGCCGCTGCAGCAGATTCAGTATATAATGATGATCTATGCAAACTTCCCAGCTCCAAACATTCCAGAAGCCAAGCTGTAGTTTGGTTTCGGGAGTTCGGGGCCCATTTCTTCACGCCACCAACTTCCTGAGGGATTTCATTGGAGGTGGGCATACGGGTTTGTTGCTTATGTGGGCCTTTACGTTGTTTTGTTTTTTGCCGTTTCCATAGCATATAGCAGGTTTTATTACCTCCGCCAAGGCCTTGGAAGGAGGTTATGGTTTCATCAGCATTGGTTTGTTGGTTTGTTGGTTTGTTTGTTTGTCCGTTTGCAGGATTACTCCAAAAGTCTGTGATGGATTTGAATTAAATATTTTGGACGGGTGGGGTGTGGCACAATGAATAATCCATTTGATTTTTGAAATTATGTTCAAAATGACCATGATAATGCCCCCGTTGTTCAAGTGACTTTGGTATTGCGTCTCTTTGCTGTCCCCCCACTCCAAAGTCTTCTAAACCAATGCTGCTGTGTGGGCTCTAGTTTTTCCTTTGCTAAGGTAAGGGCCATCTGTAGCTTTTTGACAATCAGCTGGACAGAATTAAAAGGCGGACTAGACGATTTTTCGTCTTGTGTGACCAAACTGCATAGATTGCGTTTACACCTGACTAAGATCTAATCACAGCACCTCCACATGGAGTCTGGCTCCCTGGATTGCTGGGCATGCATTTACATCTGCATTAAAGGTACCCTGAGGAGTTTTCTCAATCAGATACAATTAACCAGGTACATATCACATGCTAACACCAGGTGTAAATGTGGTTGAAGACAATAATGGTCCTGTTGTGTAAAAGCTTGCATTATAGATGTAAGTTGAGAATATATTAAATAGGATGGATGATCATTTTGCACAAATAATTACACAAAAAAAACTGCATCGAAGAACAGAATAACCACATTTGCCCACTGTTCTGTAACAATTTTCCTTCAGGGCTAATTGGGCTGCTTAGCTAGAGACCAAGTACATTATTATAATCCTTATATGTTATAAAATACTTTTTGTTGCAACATTAATCAGCCAGTGTGGTATGAATATAGCATATGATGTTATTTTAGAATAGAGACAGGGAGACAATCTCTGGAGATAAACGATGACAACACACGTTGGATATTTTAGCCTTTTCAGGAACTCGAAAGCACAGAAGGAGGGCTGAGTGTGGAGTGAGACAAACAGCAGGAGCTCATTCTCTCTCTGTATAGCTGTCTCTTCTTAAAACTTGAAAGAGAAGGTAAAAGAAGGGGAGAGAAGAGAGCAATTTGTGTGATGAATAAGCAAGAAAAAAAAAAGCCGGTGTGAAGATGGAGAGAAATGGAGGAGAGGATCAAAAACCAAGGAGAGAGAAAGCGAGAGAGACACAGACGTAAATGGGCCTCAGGAGAGTATCTGAGAGTGACAGGCTGCTGCCACGACTGTACTGTGCTGTGGGTAAACTGTCAAAACATCGACTGGTCCACCTGGCAGCCCTCCCCTTCCTCATTCTGTTCCTCAAGTTTTATTCGTGCTCTTTGTTGCTGCTCCCCCCCCCAAAAAGAAACTTCCAACATTCAACTGGCTGCCAGATGGAGACAAAAATAAGAAGAATGTAGGAGTGAAACTGAATTTTATATTTCCATTTATTAAATTTCCATTCATTTAGATGTTTCTTATATCAGTCTGCCAGTTGCAGCTGATGCATATTGCTTTGGCTCAATTCTCAAATGAGAATGATTTTTTTTTTTTCAAAACAATAAGCTCAAATCTCTGAACAACTAGAATGGCACTCAGAGAGCTCAGACCTGCGCCCCCCTCTCTCCGTTCAGCTTGCGCCATCATCCACACGTACTTTTGTTTATGTTGAGATCAGCTGTACGTAGCGGGGCGTCATAAATCACTTCATTGAAGTTGGACAGAAACAAAATAAAACTCACCTAAACTGTCGGTGTAACTCTTTCCAACAATCACCAAGTGTGCTTTGGTCGAACTCGACTGTAATTTCACAGAGATTAATGTGAAAAAACGCAGAATCTACAGTTGTTCCCCCCCTCCACCTGCTCTCTCTCTGTCCATCTCTCTGAAGGAAGAAGATGGGGTTATGCGTCATCAACGCGTCATCAGTTACACTGCGCATATGTTTTACCTAGAGGTCTTAATGTTCTGGCTGATCGTAAAGCTTAAAAAATTCCGCCACCAAAATCGAATGGATAGTTCATTGTGCCACACCACACCCCTCCAACAAATGTCATTTAAATCCATGGCAAACTTTTTGAGTAATCCCGCTAACAGACAAACCAACAAACCAACGCCGGTGAAAACATAACCTCCTTCCTAGGCCTTTGGCCTTCGCAGAGATAATTAGCTTGTTGTTCACAACAGATTAGAATTTCTCATTCATTCAAGCAAATTGCACTAGTTTTGGCACGTGTGTGCAAACAGTAAGTACGATTGTCTACAATTTGCACAACAGCCACTTGCGCACGTTTTCCTGATCGAAACTGATGGGTTGATTTTCGGTGAAATTGTCATCCTCTACACAACTTGTAAACATTCTTTCATTGTTTGAGCCATCACATGCAAAATGATCCATTCAGTTATCAAAATCTGTCAGACATACATGTATATTCCATAAATATCTTTGACATGGTCTTACGTACTGTGGGGAGATACAATTAACAAATAACAATAAAGTGTATGGACACCAAGGCGGTTGCGGTAAGCATTATCAAGCCACATAAATGAAATAACCCCCCAGTATCAACGGCTGCAGCCACAAACACGCATATTAAAGCAAAGGAGAGCGTGCACAGTTTTTTACAGACCACATACACACAGAATGCTTCGTACCTGAGCGCCGCAGTGGCATCTTCCTCTGTACGGTGACTTATATCCATCACCAGATCCATCATGGTAAATCTCTGTGGTCTTGGTCTGATACAGTAACTGTGTACCAAAGTGAACTGAACCAAAGGAAGGAAAGCCTCTTAATATTACTTCTAGAACCCTCTGTGAAAACACTTTTAGATGATCTGACAAATTGGTTTAAGCACTAAGTGATAATTTGCTTGAGAACATGCTTGCTAGACTAAATCAAGTTATTAACTTGTTCTGCTTCTTGGTACATCGTTACTGACACCTGTCATGCTGTTTGAATTTATGAACAGACTGCAGAGAGGACAGGGTGGCAGGTTGGGAGGAAGTTGAGTTGAAGATATTGAACAAATAGGCAGACATGCTGGACCAATCATTGCCTTTTGGTTAGAAACTCTGAAGGGGTTACAAATGGTAGGGTGTAGGCAAGCTTAAAAATTCTGTGTGTATGTTTGTGAGCTTGTGTTTATTTGCAGAGTAACACAAATGTGTGTTTGTGTGTGTGTGTGTGTGTGTGTGTCACACTGACTGATAGCCATGCCCCTCCAGCCCAGTGTGTGATACCCTGGGAGACCCAGCAATAAACACACAGTCATCCTTCGGCCATGAATCTCTGCCAGCCGCCTCATCTACCGCTCTCCACCCAGAGCCACACAAACACACTGTTCAGACACACTGCACATTTCAACAGCAGCCATGATACTGTGTGTGTCTGTGTGTTTTTTAATATGATCCAGTCATCCTTTTGTGGCCACTATTGTCCCCCTCACCTCACCCCCCCAAAAAGGCCCTGGGTTAACTCCAGAATGAAACATTAGTGTTGTATTCACAGCAGTATCAAAAGCAAGTGGAAACGAGCACAGAGGTGATTTTACTGTATGTTGCCAGATGTGTGAATAAAAAAACAAACCATCAAGATTTCTTCAAAGTGAAGACAGAAGTGACGGAGCATTAGTCTGAACGCCTGTTTAACAATGAAAAACACATTCCATTTGCTACTGCAAACTGAATCTCTTTTAGTTATTTCATTATGGTTATTTACTGAATTAAAAATTAATAATATGGATAAAACTCACGTAGGCACGATCAGATTTCATGTGCTGGAGACTCCTGACATTTCATTGCACCTTGGCATAGAAGGCAAACTGAAGCTGCGGTTAAAATGACGTCCTAACGTCTTTTCCTAACCACTTCTCCTTGACCTCAATGGAAAAGGTCATGAGGTCAAGGAAAGATGTGAAGGAGAATTCAGAAGGACTTCAGACGGCGGTGGATGTTGTTATCAGGAATGGCCGAATGGTGCGTCGCTTTAAATGCTGCGGACGCAAGAAATTGTGGGATGTTATTCTCTCTTTTCCTTTTGTAAAGGATGCTCCAGTGTATCCTATGCTAAAGGAGATAATAAAGGAAGCATTGAAGCTCCTTTACTTAACATCTAGAGAATTCAAACAGCTGTTATCATGGCTGCTACTGAGACACTTCCGGGGTCATTTCACTCCATTTGGAACCTTCCTAAGCAAAAAGGACTATTCGACCGCAGCCTGACACCTTTGCAGCTACCGGTCCACACTCCATACTTGGTCTGTGCGGGGACTTGATTCAGCAAACCCTTTCGGTTCTCAAGCCAAGTCCCTATACGGAATGAGCTACTGCCCATGTTTGATATGGGAAGGATTCACTCTACATTGGTGATGAAGTAATGGCAAATAAGTATTTTTTACTATTTGACTAGAACCCCTCTGGAACTGGCATTCATTCTAGCAAATGAGCATGTGGCTTATTGAACATATCTGAACACAAAACCACACAGCAGCAATTTTTTTTAAAGCCCTTAGCAAAGAACAATATACAATATACACAGTTTGGGCCTTGTCACATAAAATACTCTAATAATAGTTGGCAAAATACATGTATGCCCAAAAGATGATTAACAAATCCACTTCAACCTATCTTAGCAAGGTCTGCGTGCTAGTTCTCTAGTGTTTAACTGGGTGGCTACAGGTGGAGGTTTTTGGAAGATGGAAAGTGGGTTGAGAGTCTTTATATTACCAGTGTGATTCCTTATATCAGCTTACAGGCCTCGCATCCCCACACAGTTGTTTTCAATTTCTCTGTTATCAGATCTCTGCTCAGGTTGAAGCTAAGCTGTAAGTTGCACCGTCTGAGCTGTAGGACACAGCGTTCCATTTCAGAAACCAAGGGAGCCTGAAATGAAATACATTGTCTATTAGCTGCTAGCTAGCGGCTTTGAAATAAGACACGGCACATGAAACAAGACCAAAGCCTCGTCCACACTGGAAACGTCAGGAGCGCGTGGCGGCTGCATTACCTGTTGTTTTTTTTATTTCTCAACTGCGTCTCTTCTAGAGATTTGAGGTCTCGCCTATTTTTGACGCGTGCCGCACACGGTTAACAGCCGACTCTCACAGACGGCAGCTGGACAGCAGACCTCAGATCAGCTCTTACTGCTTGTTTTCCTCCGGTCTATGAAATCTTGCAGATGTCGTTAGGAGCACCTGGGGACACAGAGGCACATGATTTTTTTCAGGTTACCTGTTTCATGTACTACTGTCACGATATAGCAACCGTTTTATAAAAATAACTTTTTTTAATCATATTTGCTCCAATCTCACCTACTTCAGCTTTAGGTATTCTTATTCTCCGTACCTCTTTTCTTTTTCATTTCCTTGCCTCTTTTTTAATTTATGATCACAAGCACTTGGGTCAATAATGTAATTTCCAGACATATTCCTAACTATATTTTGATTTTCAAACTTCTCAGGTCACAGTGTGCAGTGATATTTAGCAGGTTAGTAGCAGCTGAGTAGAGATTAATAGCTTGTGTTGGTGCAGTTTGAATATGATCTACAAAGAAGCAGCATAACATCTTGCATTTTAAATATTAAAGAGCTGCATCGCTATCAGTCTCTCCAATGCCCGCAGCTAGAATGACTTCAAAAAAACATTTGCATATCGGTGAGTGCATGCACATGTGCACAGGTTTCATCATAACGCCAAATGTTTTTCATGACCCCGAGGTTGTGGATTGACTTCAAACAGAGCCAGGTGAACAGTGACTACTGTGCATCAGTGGGAGGCACAGTAGAGGGTTAAGTGTTACATGGGATGTGAGTGTATGTGTGCCGCAGCAAAAAAACATGCTCCTCAGGGTTAAAATCATACAGTACATTCATATCATACAAAACAACATCCAGCCCACCCACCCATACACACACTCACGACAACTTTCTAAATGATGTGTATTCAGTTTCATCATGTGTATCTGTCGACTTCTCCTGCCTGTCGGAGTGAATTAATCCGTTAATGATCAGGTTTGGGGGAAGTGCGAGCAAATGCAGTTATTTCCAATCCATTTAGATTAAGTCAGGAAATTGCACGAGTGATAGCTTTCTGAAACAAGTTTTATGATATAAAGGAAGCTGCATTTCAACTTGTGAATTGTGTGTGGAGGTGGCAGGGATTGTATTCTTCAGGAAGTGTGAATTTTTTTCGCTCACAGTAAACACATGCTTAATGTTGGGAATCAAACAAAAAACATTGTTTAGGTTCAGGCAACAAAACCATTGAGTTAGGTTTAGGAAACATGGTTTGGCTTAAAACTACAATGTTTATACAGTGAAAATGTGACTTGACGTCGTGAACATGGGACACAGACAACGGCACAAAAAAAAAATCAGCTGATTACAAAGTGAGGGCAAAGAACGTTTATTGATAAGAAGTGGAGTCAATTGGTCACTCCATTGCAACATCAGCTCCCAGCAGCAGAGCTACGCTTCCGCCATTTTGGACTGAAAGTGACTACCGGACGCCAGTAAAACTCTATTGTCATATATTTAATGTCTTTACCAAAATGGCTTTGACTATAAAATAGTATAAATAAGCATAGGATTAACTATTATATATTATATAAATATGTACTTACTTATTTATTTATTAAACTATTTTATTAATCAGAGACGTTAATACATCCACCACGGTACAGGCTTATTATGGGTCTATTATAAGATAATAAAAGTGATGAATTACAGCCAATATATCCATATATCCATCCATGAAATATACTTAAAATAACTAAATGTAAAGGTTAATGACCATGAATAAATAAATAAATGGAAAATGAAAAGAAGAGTTAATAGATAAGATAGGGAATTACTACAAAGATAAACAATTGAAGCAAATTAAAACACAAATATCAATTGATATCACAATTCATCAATTAATTAATGCCTACATTTATTTTTTATATTCATTTTGGTACATTTAATGGCACATTTATATACTTATCGTCATTTGCTTATTTCTTTTTTATTCTGTCCTCCATAATAAACAATATAAACCCCAACACACATAATAAAGCAAAAAGAGAGCCTTATCGAAATCTTACCAACTTATAAGGAGGAGCCTCCTGTTTATCTAATCTTATGTTGTGTGCAGTCAGGAAGTAGTGACTGTTCCCCTCACACCAACTATTCTGAGCCACTCACACCCATATTTAGAGAATCCAAACACACGGGTTGGTTAAACTATTATGGTGGCTCCCTGTAGAGAAGGTGTGAGCACTTAAAAATGTCACTGACTTTCATATTAGCTGGTGCCCTGCTGTAACATTGCAGTTGAAAGGTGGTGTGTATTGACACGTACAGTACATGTTGTGCTTTTAGTGATCTACAGCAGCATGTCTGTTTTGCTACTTCAGACTGCCGTAGCGTGTGCGGTAAAAAGCTGTGATTTAGCTCATAGCCAGCTGTGGATGTGAACATGACACTACCTTTACACTGCACGTAATTTTACTTATTTGTTGTCTCGCATTTCATTTTCATATTGGCATACTACATATAGGTATGTCAAGTGTAAAAATATGGCTTCAATTTGTATATATATGCACTGTTGACATATGTAGCAATACTGTAAATATTAATAGCTAAATTTAAATACATAAAAGTGCAGCACAAATTTGCCATTCATTTTACTCACACTCATGTGTGTGAAATCATTTAATTTACTAAGGCAACAGCTAATTATGCATTCAGCTCAGATCAGCGAGCTCATAAAAGACATTAAAATGTTGCCTAATGCTCTTATAGAAATACTCATTAATGATTGTTAAAACATTCTAAAATGCTTGTAAAGGCAGCTATTAAACTCTGTGTGAGCAAAATTAGTTGTGCATCTATTACTCATAAGATTATAATAACAGCTTTGGTTTGTAAACTGAACTAGAAAATTTCGCAAGAAATTTTGATCAGTGTGCCTGGTGCTGGGGGGGGGGGTGTGGGGGGGGAGTCTGAGGACCATAGTGAGGTTATAAGAAGGGGGATGATAGGCACAATGAAGTCCCAAGTCTCGTGACCCGTTTAAACTTTAAAATCATTTTTCTACGTTAATGTATGGCGACTCTGTATGGCCCTAAAGACGAGTGTTTTTGAGCTCTCTTCACCTCGATTTGCCACTCATTCCTATAGAGCAAAGAAATCGCGCTTTTGCGCAATTTTTTGGAGACCGCCACGCAAATCTCTTAGACAGGTCATAGCACACCATTCCCAATCATTACGCACATTTTGATGTACTTCTTTTTACAGGTGTTGGCAACGCTGGGGGAGGAGTAGCGCAGCAAAAACCGTAAGAAGAGGAATAGTAAGACTAAACATTCTGGAATTGTAACGTAACACGTTCTAAATTCCAAACTGAACATTCCGGAATTGTAAATCCCATATGAACATTCAGTAATTGTAATGTAACAAGTTCTAAATTCCAAACTTAACATTTCAGAATTGTAAATCCCTACTGACCATTCTGCAATTGTAATGTAAGATGTTCTAAAATCCCAACTGAACATTCCGGAATTGTAATGTAAGACTTTCTAAATTCCAAACTGAACATTCCGGAATTGTAATTTTGAACACATTCTGAAATCCAAACTAATCATTCCAGAATTGTAAATGCCATCTGAACATTCCGGAATTGTAACGTTACACATTCTAAAATCTGAATTTAACATTCTGGAATTGTAATTCCGTAACACATTTTGAAATTCGAACTAAACATTCCAGAATGTTAACATAACACATTCTAAAATCTAAAATGAACATTTCGGAATTGTAATTCCGTAACACGTTCTGAAATCCGAACTAAATATTCCGGAATGTTAACATCACACATTCTAAAATCAAAACTGAACATTCTGGAATTGTAATGTAACATGTTCTAAAATTCAATCTGAACATTCCGGAATCTTAACGTAACACATCCTAAAATCTGAATTTCACATTCTGGAATTGTAATTCCGTAACACTTTCTGAAATCCTAACTAAACATTCCGGAATGTTAACATAACACATTCTAAAATCCGAACTGAACATTCCAGAATTGAAATGTAAGACGTTATAAAACCTGAACTGAACATTCCAGAATTTTAATGTAACACATTCTAAAATCTGAAATTTACATTGCGGAATTGTAATTCCGTAACATGTTCTAAAATCCGAAATAGACCGGAATTGTAATGTAATGAGTTCGAAATCCCAAATGAACATTCCGTAATTGTAATGTAACTCATTCTAAATTCAAAACTGAACATTCTGGAATTGTAATGTAACATGTTCTAAAATTCAATCTGAACATTCCGGAATCTTAATGTAACACATTTTAAAACCTGAACTGAACATTCCAGAATTTTAACGTAACAATTTCTAAAATCTGAACTTAACATTCTGGAATGGAATGGTGATGGCCATTTTCAAAGGGGTCCCTTGATCCCTGACCTCCAGATAAATGAATGAAAATGGGTGTTATGGGTACCCGCGAGTCTCCCCTTTACAGACATGTCCACTTTATAATAATCACATGCAGTTTGGGGCAAGTCATAGTCAAGTCAGCACACTAACACACTGACAGCTATTGTTGCTGTTAGCATCACACATTCTAAAATCTGAAGTGAACATTCCTGAATGTTAACATGACACATTCTAAAACCCGAACTAATTATTCCGGAATTGTAACATAACACATTCTAAAATCTAAACTGAACATTCCGGAATTATTCTAAAATCTCAACTGAATATTCCGTAATGTTAACATAACACATTTTAAAATCCAAACTGAACATTCCGGAATTGTAACGCAAGATATTTTGACCGGTGATCCTGGTTTCACGCGATTTTTTGGGAAACCGCTGCGCGAATCTTTTAGCCAGGTCACAGCACACGATTCCCGATCATTCCACATGTTTTGATGTATTTTTTGTACATGTGCTGGCAACGCTGAGGGAGGAGTAGCGCGGCAAAGTTTTAGGCGGAAGAAGCCGGATTAAGAATTAAGCCAGTCGAATAATAGACCAGTGTGCTTTGCACAAGGCTTTGCTTTGGGCTTCTAGGCACACTGGAATAAGCCCGCAGGATAATTACCAGTGTGCTTTGCACAAGGCTTTGCCTTGTGCTTCTAGGCACACTGGAATTATCCTGCAGGATAATTCCAGTGTGCCTAGAAGATGATGATTCAACTTCTAAAATGATGAAGTGATGTAGCGACATCACCAGAGATTTAAAGGATCCATGTCATGCTCATTTTCAGGTTCATACTTGTATTTTGTGTTTTCACTAGAACATGTTTACATGCTGTAATGTTCAAGAACACCTTTATTTTCCTCATACTGTCGGCCTGAATGTGCCTGTATTTACCCTCTGTCTGGAACGCTCCGTTTTAGCGCATTCCGATGGAATTGCGATGAAATTGCAACAGAATTGTGTTGCTAGGTAACAGCTTGGGTCCATGTGTACTTCCTGTCAGCTGATGACATTCACATACACTGCAACCAGGAATAAACTGGGACACATTTAGAATGTTTACGTTTAAATCTGTGTAAAGGGTCTAAATATTGTATATTTGTGACATCACAAATGGACAGAAATCCTGACAGCTTGTTTCAAATGTAGAGTTTCTGAACACGGGCTGTGTGTATTTCCCTGTGGCTTGAGCTTTTCGATACTTTCACAGTATTTATATAGGACTTATGCCTGCTTTACAATGAAAAAAACGTGAAAATCTAAAAAATATTTTATAATATTGGACCTTTAAAAGAGATTTTTATTTATTATTTATACAAATAAAAGATACAGATGAATGCACTTCCAGAGAAGAAGCTGACCCCAAGGATTTTGGTGAATTTTTATTGTGAAAACTATTCAATAATTACACTAGCCTATAAATTTAACAATAAACATGTGTTTTTTTTTGGTTTGTGGTTTTGGGGGAATTTTTAAGCATTTTATTGACAGTGGATAGAGTCTTGGAAAGGGGGAG
>CAKALG010016210.1:0-16956 GCA_916700815.1 Helicolenus hilgendorfi
TACTTAAGTAACGCCACTTCTGTTGTAATTTTAATCCAAATGTTGACTTATTTGTCACGTAATTTACGTATTTAAGTAATGCCATTTTGGTGGTTATCTAAATGTTGATTTATTTGTAATGAAACAAACTTAAGTAACGGCGCTCCCGTAGTGATTTTAACCCAATCCTCAATCTTTTTCTAAACCTAACCAAGTAGTTGTGTTGCCTAATCACAGCAGGAGCTTGCACAGGCGAACTGATAGCTTGTGTTGATATAATACAAACTGTTGTATGAGGATATGTTACATTACTTGATGCATCAAAGTTGAGCTTTAGTTCGATTTGGTAAGAAGTGCTTTTTACCAAAAACATGAATACAATCACACAAGTGAAGAAGAAAGTGGCAAAGGACTAAGTGCTTTAAATGCCAGTTTGGCTTTCACAACAGGAAGCAGGTACACGAGGAAAAGCAAGAAAGAGACATGTGACCTAGAGAACACATGACAGCAGGGAACTCACTCAGGGTTTTATCATAAATGTTTGAATCATTGGATCAGTGGGAAACGAAAAGTAAAAATCTATAATGATTTTTAGTCACTTTTTTTATGTCGGCTCTTTTCTTTGACAAATGTCTGGAAGATAATATATATTTTTGGATAACTGACAAGGTTCACTAGGGGCTAATTGTATTCTGCTACCAACCCGAGAACTTCTTTATTAAGTAAGGACTATGTTTTTTCTCCAAAATAAACTCCAGTAATGTGATATTGATCATCAAAGAGGTAAGAAATCAAGAAATACTTCTAAGTGATGGATGAAAAAAAGGAAATTTTATAAGCAGAGATAAACATGGTTAAGAGTATCATTCAGTCTCTAATCAGTAATCAGATGAATGCTGTTAAAATTAAATTAAATTCTGATTAGAAAGCCACAGTATTGACCAGACTTCTCGCCTGCAGAGTGACATGATTTGAAGTGAAACAGCAGTTTGTTCATCACAAAAAAAACAGAGCTCAGAAGTCAGAGAGAACTGAGGATTCAACAAAGCTGTGTAGTGACTGCAGGATCGTTACCCCAACGGGGAAAGATGACGACAGATGGATTTGACGCTTCAAGGTTTTGCTGTATCGCAAACGCATGTTGAAGGCAGCCTCTCTGTTGTCTACAGACCAGCTGTCTCAGCAGTCTGGTCGGTGAAGCTGCATGTTCATGGTTGGGCATCCATTCATGTCTTTGACCAACAAACAACACAGAGGCCTCTCACTCAACCCCCTCTTGTCCTCCACAGAGTCCCAGAGACAGATTCCTTGATATGATTTACACTTCCTCCCTCTCCCCCCAGCTGCCTGGATAGTCATCTCTTGCACTTTTTTTCCAAGCTGGGAAAAAGACAAGGGAAGGCGGGGATACAGCTGGGGGGTTGCCTAGAGAACAAATCTGTGGAGGTGTTTTGTGTAAATCAGTCGCTCTGTGGCAGGGAGATGATGATGTAGGTCGGTATGCAGTTCTTTGAACATTTAACATCAATCTTACTCCTGTGCATTAACCTTTGGACATACTGTGTAGCTGAGCGATGAGACTCTGCAGGTCCTTCATGACAACTGAGACATCATTTGATCCTGGAAAAATACTATCAGTCTAGGGAGATCAGTCTAGAGAGATCAGTCAAGGGAAATGCTGTATTTAGTTCGTAAGCCTGCAGACTATACTGGGAAATAATTCAATGATCAAACCAGAATCAACCAAAAGTGACACGAGAGGGTGGAGTTCAGTACAACCGAACGCTGAAAAGGACATTTTAGAACAACCGAAAAGGTTATAATTAAATTTCATGAACTGAAAACACACTGTGAAAGGGTTAAAGTTGTAAGACCAAAACATGGACAACTCCCAGGCCGGACAATGCCGTTGTAGCGACCTGTCAATCACAAGGTAGCCACGCCCTAAAGCATAGCCTGCTTTATGGTGTATTTGACTCTAAATGGGACCATAATTTACTCGTGGTAAATCTCGTGGTCACGAGAATGGGACACACATGAGGTCAAAGTGATCTTTGACCACCAAAATCGAATCAGTGCATTCTTGAGTTCAAGTGGACATTTCTGCCAAATTTTAAGAAATTCCCTCAAGGCGTTCCTAAAGTATCATGCTCTAGAGAAGGGGACGTGAATAAAAGTCCCATGCAGTGTATTTGATGTTATTTGTTAACTTTTGTTTTAATTTCTTTTTTAAATGTCACTTCATTTTTCATTCCATTAATTTTCTCTTTTCTTATATTAGAATTTTCTGTATTCATTTTTCATCTTTGATACATTTAATTGCTTCCATTTGTAATAAATGGGCTTTAAACATAAATGTATTATTGTTATTGTTGTTGGTGGAAGTAGAGATATAGCATGGAAAAAAAACGTTCCATTAGTTCCTGTTGCCAAAAACAAAACTCACATTACATCACAGGTTCAAAATTACATAACATCTACAACTATTGCCTTTTTATTTTGCTATCCATATGCTCGCGTTAATCCCTTTTCACTGTGTGTAAACCTTTAAATGATTCCGTTCACCCTCCCCTGGCTCCTTGATATAAACCACTCTGTTAGTTCACAGGTCAGCGCACTGGAAAGAAAAAATCCAGTGAAATGTAAAGTCTTGAGTTATTCAGCTCCCTGTTGGATTTCAGTCTCTCCCACACTGTTAGATTTACAGTCTGTGCTGTAGGACGTGTACTCCCTGCTCCTCTAATGGCCTGCTGTGAATCACAGTCCAAACCCGTGATGTCACCTCTCAGGCTCCACCACAATGTCATGTTGGTTTTTTTATTCAACAGAGCTCAAACTGTACGCTTGACTTTTGCATCCTCAATTTGTTTTTTATATATGTGTCTTTTCTAAAGTATAATATTTCCACTTAGGCAGCAGCTCTCAGCGTTGTTATTTATCACTGGAGCTTTGGAATAGCCATAGAGACGAGGAGCAGCAGCTGAGAGCCTCATCTACTGGCTTAGATTTGTCTCTTGACCCGGCTCTCTTCTCTTTCTTCCCTCTCATTTCATCTCTTTGTTGTTTCAGAGCTGGGAAAGAAGCTGTCGCATTATTGCCTTCATCAGCACATCTTGTGTTCTGTCAACAGATTGCTCCATCTACGTCTTGTTGAGCCAACATATCATTCCACCAACATTAAGCGTTTGAAGTCACCTGGCCATGTGAAACACAAATATGGCACCATTCACAGCGAACAGTATGTCCCATCTGCTGCTGGGTGTCTCGTCCACCTCTGACATGTATCTTTTCATGCATTTAATCATTTTCCAGTTATTTTCACATGTGCGGCTGCAGTTTGACCTGACAGCTGTTTGTTGCATCGTCATTGAAAACACATATTGAAGTGCTGGCTGACAGACGACTTCTACAGCTGTCAGACGCTGCACTCAACCTGGTATGACCATGCCTTTGTAGCAGTCTTTGTGTCGGTGTTATTTCATAGTAGATGTCCTTTTCCAAGCGGTGTTACCAAGATGTTCTCTATTGTCCCTGCTCTAGTAGCCTTACAGATGTACTGTATCTGTATCAGTGTATTGGTATATGTGAAAAACAAAATTGCAGTGCTGTAATAGTGTTTTATAATGCAGTTTTATATCATGTTTATGTTTTTCTTAACTGAAGTTGCATATTTTATCCATTTTACTTGTGTTTTTATTTATGCCTCTATATAAATTAAAGGCGCTTTGACAAGCCATAATTTGTTTGTTAGACTGAATCAGAGTGAAATTGATGCTTTTTTCTATTTAGTGTGGTCCAGTTTCACAGTGCACAAATTAAAGCAGACCTAATAATTTTCGTCTCGACAGCTGCCACTGTGATGCAGGGAATCATGGACTTTGATATATTGCGGTCGAAGTGTTTCCACTTTGACTCGGCACTGATCTACTGTGTGCACAAATCCCTTCTCCTCCAGTTTATCTCGAATTACTTTATAAATGTCACTATTTTTGTGGACTTTATTCAGCAAATTCTGTATGCTCTCTTTGGCCCAGATGTCGAGCAAACATCAGTCGCTCCCTCTCCTGCATTTTAATTTGCTTGGAAACGAGAGACCACCTCTCAGACCGACTGTTTTGGTCCGCACCAGAGTGCGATTACTGTGTTCACGACCGTCCAAACAAACCGCACCACAGTTTGATTAAAACGGACTAAATGTTGGCTTGTTAAAGCGCCCTAATACTATTTTAAAGTGCAGTTTATTGTTAAAAAAAAACATTTTATTATCATATTATGCTATTAATGTTATCTTTTGTAAAGTTTATTATTCAACTGTAAAATATCCACCCTTTTTATTAAAGAACTTTATGGGCTTCATCGCCAATAAATGTGTGTGCATGTGTATAAAAACAAATATTTCTGATATATATCTGATTTTTGTTATTCTCAAATAAAAAAATTTGACCTAATGTTCCATAATCACTCAGGCTCTACTGTTTCTCTGTACGTAGGTTGCATGTGTCCCAGTCTGAACGTGTAACACTGACTTCAGTTTTCACTGTGGTATAAACCATCTGTTCTGTGTGAGCCTCTGTGACCTTGTATATGTTTATGACATGATATCTTTGATGATGTCACTTTCACAAAAAGCCAGCGTGGCATTAATGAGATGCAAGTTTAGTTTACGGTTTCCTTTCCATGAGCAACTTAAATAATGGGGTTCAACTGCAACAGCACCAGAACCAAACACATCTCATAGCAGCTGTACTGTAACCTGATGTCTTATCTGTAATTGAGGCAGCAGTACAGTATCTTACCTTATAGTTACGGCAGGTGGGGTTGAAGGCGTTGGTGCCGCAGGCAAAAAGCGTCTCGTCATTACGTGGCACCAGCACTTTGATGTAGTTGTAACATTCGTCCTGTCAGGTGGAAAACACAGCTTGATATTATCGTGCATTAGGGACCAGGTCCATGTTGGCTACCGGCGCGCCAACGACAGAATCAAAGCAGGACTTGCAGCATTTTACTGGCTGACGCACACACACACACACACACACACACACACACAACCTTCTCTCTGTTTTACAGTCATTATCGTAACACCCAGGCTGATTTTTATAGTTTCACTGTAGTTCTGGGGAGGGACATGCTATGTCAAAAAACCCCAGTCTGTCGTCTCCTGATGGATGCGCCGCCGATTCTGATAAGCCACCTGCACACCGTTGCTTATTACAAATCTTCACTGTGCAGGAAACGGAGGCAAAGGAAGAGAGCAAAAGGAGTTGAGATATAAAAGCGAAAACAGAGAGAAAGAGGAAGATGATACTCACGCTGTTTTTCCCTCTCACAGTGCACTTCTCCACATCCTTCGTCTTCCAAGTCAGTTTCTGAAAAATGAACAGACAGCCAACTGTCAGCTCAAAGACAAGCTGTTTCTCACCATCCCAGCTTTTGTTGCTCCCAATCGTTCAAGTGCTATTACGAGACAGCTGTGATGAAAATCTCATTAACTTCAATAAAGTGTCGTGAAAAAACAAACAAACAGATAAATATCAGGGATGCCTGCGCAGCTCGTCGGCGGGCAGCTAAACACGGTGGCGCCTCGGTGATAAAAAAATCTGCAAAATAAGTCTGGATCTGTGAGAACACACGTAATGAAATCAAAGCATGTTTGCATCGCTTCACTGTTTATATGAGGAGCATTTAGCCCCAATTAACCTACTGGCCAAAAGCTCTGCTCTTAGTCTTCACACACGCACTTCCTGTATCAGCGCTGGTCATCCAGTGGGCTGTTATGGAAAAAGATCCATCAACTTGTTAACAAGCTCTGCCTGGTTGAAGGTTTAATGCGCTCCCTTCAATTGTCGGATAATTTACTGACCCAAATTTTGTCAGAGCTCATAAATAGCACAGAGGATGCTGGTGGTTGTGTACACTCCTGCTTCAGCTCCGAGTCTTTCTTTTGTCAACAGCTCCTGACAGTATTTGAGCAGACAGGAAGCTTGACGTCTCACTCAGTATCATATCAACACTTGGGTATAATGGGATGGCCACTCTAAGCAGTAGCAGTGCAGCGCGACTGGAATCTGCTCTTCGTCTTTTTGTCTGCAGTAGGAGCTGGAGGCTACTCTTCCTTCGATATTTCAGACTAGGTTTTAATACCAATTGTAAGTCCAACAGGTCTCTGTTTCAGCCACTTTTGAATGTCGACTCTGCTTTCTCCTGAACAAATACAAGTTTCAACGATAGCTGTAAACTTTACTTCAGATGGGTCACCTTTATTTTCTCACAAGCCCAATAATAATCATTTACAATTTTAAATGTGTGAAAACTAGGGCTGTCAAAGTTAATGCGATAATAACGCATTAATGCAACTTGCAATTTTTAGGTTGTGGCAGTTTTAAAGCTACAATCCATTGGTACCAAACATGTCATACTAGCTTGTCGCAAAGGAAGTTGCTTCAAACTTATGCTAAATTTTGGCGCCGAAACTCTAGCATAGTCATTTTCAAAAGGGGTCCCTTGACCTCTGACCTCAAGATATGTGAATGAAAATGGGTTCCATAGGTACCCACGGGTCTCCCCTTTACAGACATGCCCACTTCATTATAATGAAATGCATTTTTGGGCAAATCATAGTCAAGTCAGCACACTGACAGCTGTTTTTGCCTGTTGGGCTTGAGTTTGCCATGTTATGATTTGAGCTTACTTTTTATTCTAAATGCAGTACCTGTGACGGTTTCTGGACAATATTTGTCATTCTTTTGTGTTGTTAACTGATTTCCTATAATAAATATAAATATACATTTGCATAAAGTAAGCTAACGAATCTCCCTAAAAGGACATTTTAAAAAGATTTAAAAAAATGTGCAATTAATCACAATTTACTATGGACAATCATGCGATTAATTGCACATAAAATATTTTAATTGATTGACAGCCCTAACAATAATAGGTAATTATCCTCAGACATTTATACATATGCACATTTTCAATCACTTTAACATTGAGTCTGTAGACGACCTTTGCACAGTGTTTGATATGAATGAACATGAGATATTTTATTACTCTGTATGAATACCTTTAAATCTTGTTTATTTTACAGTATGTTCTTGTGTCCCCACCAAATGAAAGAGACAATTGACAATTGGAGGGGCTTGTACATTGTTTTTTTTTAGTCTGTGTAGGTCTTAAATCCATCTCAAGGTTTCCTCGACTACAACATCGCAACAACAGCCACCGTGTGGTATAATACATCTTAATGCCTTATTGGAGCCGAGGGGTCACTCCTCTTGGACCATAAGCCCCTGAAAAACAATTTGTCCCACCGGGCCCCTCGTTTTCTTGTTCTCGCAGCTGGTTTTCCATTTTATCGGATCCCTTTCAGTCCAGCAGTCAAATCGGACAGAAACTACTTAGAAAAGGTGAATGCAATCTAACGGCCGGGTACAAAGGAAAACTAGCAATTGATGAAGATGAGACACGCATCTGAATTGTAAAGGGCTTCCTGCTTTACACCTTTGAACCAACATTGTTTGTTTCCACTGCATACAGTATGATGACTGCATTAAAGGAAAAGACCGGCATTATTCTATATTTTGTTTTATCATCAACAAATCCCTTGAAATTGCTAAAACCACCAAAGCATTAGTCATTCTATCAATATTTCTGACTTTATTGATTCTTTTGCATTTGGCCCAAAGCCTATTGGCTCTTTCTGCAGATATGAAAATAGGTCTTAAACATATAGTTTCATTTCTTACAAAGGCTCAGTATTCTAACTAAAATGGAAGGAGTCTCTGTTTGTCTGTATGTTTGTCCTTTAACTTCACACTTGGCGGATGTATTGCTGAAGACCCAAGGAAGCGTTGAGTGTGAAGTCGTTTTGGATGAGCGATTCTCGAGAAAGCTACAAGCAGGAATTCCGGAGGCCAAGCAATCGGGCCGTTACTAACAGGCATGTTTTGAACGGGCTCTACACTTGTTTCCTAAAACAACTGCGCAATGTGGTTTTGGTAAAACACACCAGACAATCTATCCACAATATCAATAAGCTCTCTGATTTTAAAGCCAGCTCTCTGCCCTCTAGGCCAGTGCATGGAACATCTCCGCGGCGACTTTGTAAAGATCTGACACGATTCAGCAGGAGTCAGCATTATGGTAATGGACCCTGCCTTGTCCACGCTCGATTTGGTTTACTAATAATTACTTATGGCCACCCAAGCCCGGGGAGATCAGTGAAGGGGAGAATGTGAAAGAGTACCCGGTGTGAAAAATGAAGAGCTGGTTTAAAAATGATCCAGAGTGAAGGAATGGATATGCGACGAAGAGGACACACCATTTTCTGGTGATATGAGTCAGTCAGAGGAGAGTACGAAGCAGAAAGTGGGTACAGTCTTCAATAATTTTCCACTCACTTCCTGCTGTCACCTCGGAGGCGCCGGAGGTTTTGGTAAATGGCTAAAAAAATGCATCATATAAAAACAATCAATATCGAAAGTTCTCATATAACATAACTGAAAAAAGATAAACTTAGGTGGTGCTGCTCAAAAGTTCCCATGTCTTTGTGCCACAGTCTACACCCAAATCAATAGTTTAGATCTCTCTGACATGGAGTGGTGGCCTTATCAGAATGAATAGCCGTGTTTAGCGCTAATCTAAATACAACCAAGCAAAAGTCCCGGCCTCGGAGGGCTTTTATTTAAGTGCAATCATGTTTGACAAATGAGATTCAGATAGGAAGGAGCATGGCACTTCAAAAGCCACAAGAGCCCCGCTCCACTTGTATTGAATATATGTCTGAAGAGAGATTGCTTAATACTTGAATAAAAAGGCAGGCAAGGGTAGAAAGGAAAATAATGAGATACAAACATTACAAGAGATTTTTCCCGTAAAAACACACAGAGTAGTTCAGAAAAAAGAACTAGTTGTAAGAGCACTGCAATGCATCACAATCTTCCCGTAGTACAGTTTGAGGTCTAACTATCATCGGAAATATCATTATTGACCAGCAAAACCCCACGTTCAGTCATCTCGCATGTTAAATGACCACAGAATCCCTTAATAGGATTGGGCGATTGGATGATCGCTGGTTGTTGTTTTTTTTGGGCGCTCATTCCGTTTTACTACTTTAATGGTCTGCCTCTGAAGAACGAGAGCCACTCATCCGCTGAGAGAGAGAAACAGTGTTTACAGCCGGCATATTTTCACATCTCACTCGTTTATTTTGACCGAACCAGAGTGTGTGATGTGTTGGAAAGACTAATCAGAAAGGTTTTGGTAAGCTTTATTTTGTTTCTGTTTGAAGGAAATGTGGTCTACGATGCTACGCCGCTAGAACTGCTGATCGCCCAGCTGATCGCCCAGCTGATCGCCCAGCTGAATCTACTGGTCTGACGGTGGCCGGTTGGAAAATTTTAACATATTGCCTGACCCTATCCTAAAACCTAATTAAACGTGAATTGCAGAAAAATGTCAAGTAAAGGTCTTTGCACATCAAATCCATATCTTTCGTATGCATTTTTTTAATCCGGTGGATCTGAGTGGTCAAACAACCCTCTTGCGAAAAATGCAGAAAATCGAACCTGTTCCGAAAACTTAAATGACGATGAAAGTTTCGAGTTGGTGTGTGAACGTGATTGACACAACGTGAGGTCGTATTTATTTTTAAACGTGCAACAATATCGGACGAAAAACACGGACTTGGTGGGCGAAGACCTTAATAATGGTAATTGAAAATCTATTGGTTACTCACAGATTATTGGTATTACTCTTGAAGGATCAAGAGGTATCAAACACTCTCTAAATGTCAGAGTGTTGGACGAAAAATTAATCTTGAATGTGAGTTTTGGCGTCGAGGAGATCAACAGACCATAGTCCAGTTTAGAAACAGATTGCATCTACAAACTACGCATTAAATAATTTTCAGTAAATACAAATATCGACTCAAACACACATGAATAAAGGTTATATGTTGGATATTGAAACAGAAGTGACTCTGAAAGGCAACACCAGACTGTGGATGGACTTTCCTACCTGCTGTGGGATTATCTGCTCAGATGAAGTGGCAAGATTGATGGCAAACACGTGGTCCCTGCAAGAGATAGTCAGGACATTATTATTAGTGGGGCAATCTCCACATGCTTTTTTTACAGACCTTGAAGCTTTTTTGAATGCAAAGCTCCATAAAGGCCCAGACACACCAACCTGACATCAAAGAACTAGTGGCGACGAAGGCTGACTGTTGCGTCGCCTCAGATTGCCTTTGTCTTGGCCTACAAGTAATATTTGAACACACCACAAAGACTACAGCCGACGGCCAGTTAGCACGTACGTTCTGCGCCTGCATGAGAGGAAATAACTCTCCACACCAGCAGGCAGCGGCAGTCTGTATTCGTTATTCAAAAGGGGAAACCGGAAGGCTGAGGGCGGCGAATTGGAATGATTAGATGAGATCAGATAAAAAATGAGAAGAGCCTTCTGTGTTTTTCCTCTTGACTTTACTTATTGGCTTGCTTTCCTCACTTCCGTTTCTCTTCTTGTGCACTGATTTGCTTAAGCGGAACCGCCAATCACAGTGACTTCTCTCTTTTGGCCGATTCAACATGCTGAATCGGCCAATAGGCCTCCAACATGGGCCGACTAGAGCCGACGATGCGGGAGACACCGCAACTAGGTCAACAGACGCTCACCAACGGCCCCAAACCGGTCGACAACAGACCGTCAGCTTGGTGTGTCAGGGCTTTAAGCCTCTGATCCAAACATTTCACCAAAACCTGGATTGATCGAAGCTGTTCAACAACAACAGAAGGTAGATTAGCAGGCACATTTATTGGCTTTTCAACTTCAGAAAAAGTTTTCCCGACACCAAAAATTTCCCCAACTGTCGACACAACCCATACGAATCACTTTGTGAAGTGTGGCATGCACTTTGTTGTATGCAGCTGTGGAAAATATTAAGTCCACTTAGGTACATTAGGAATCACTCTACCTTTTCAGAAGGGGTTCTTGGCAGCAAGAGCACTGCAGTTTGAGACTGAGCCAAGAAACTGTAGCAGAATTTATTTTGCACAATGGAAATTAGGTAGGGGGGTGCAACCTCGTACTTTTTAGAAAATTAACCTATGACATCTTGATTGAGAGGCGAGCAATTAGGTTGAGAAATGCACTAGAAACACTTTGGAGGTGCTGCCCGGGTTAGCTTACACAATAATACAAGTTTGGGTACATTGAAGTCTGACTCATAACAGGAAAACAAGCATTTTTTCCAGGAAAGCCAGAATTTACTATTGAACCTGTTGAAGAAGTTTTACATTTATGAATTACCTCGAAATTGTGTGACTGTGTTTTCTAATGTTCTTTACTATTGACATTATGTTGTCTATTGCTGACTTCTTTTTACCTCCCTGCCACCCTGTTGCACATTTTCTCCCTCACGTCCCTTTCAAAAGCCCATTTGCCTCTTGACCAGTCATCAGTGGAAATGAGAACTGAATTGACTTCATGCTTAATTGACTTTACTGGTTAAATAAAGATGAAACAAACAACTAAATCCATTGTTTTATATAATCAAATGGATACTTCAGGGTCTAACAATGCTATGCAACAAAGGGTTTTGGCTCTGGTAACTCATGATTATAATTTTTCACATTAAAGCTAGGGTTGGTAATCATGAGAAACTGGCAAGAGTACGTTAGATTTAAAAAAAAAAAAATTTTTGTTAGAGCATTTGATTTATTGATTGCTGTCGGGATTCAAAGAGAATTTCAAATAATATAACAAAAAAAAGTTTTTGAAGAAGATTACCACCATAGCTTTAATGGACTATACCTCTAGAAAACAATAATCGGAAGACTAATCAAGAGTGACAACATTTTTGGAGCCTGTGTGCAACAATGCATATGTATTCCCATTTTGATTCAATATTGGTGTTAATGGAGCAGATGTATTAAATTCAATTTCATGTTTATATATTATATAAATTACATACTGGAATTTACATTCCTGTAAAAAGGTTTACACTTGATTTGTTAATTCCTGTTAATTTTGAAGATGTTCTATAAAGTTGCTAGTGAACGATTTATTATTTTAATAAAAATAAATAAATAAATAAATCCATTGGTCACATTTTGTTTTACAAAGTTAGGAAAACAATATTTAAGTCAAGCCTGATGTTGCCTCACACATAAAAGAATGATTCCAGACACTTCCACACAGTGAGGCATTAAATGTATTAATTAAACACTCGATACTGAGTACCGATCTGAGCTCAGGTATCGCTATCGGGACTGAATAAGTCAGATCGGTGCATCCTTAAATGTTAAACTAGCAGGTGAGTGGTGTCGACTGACCGGGCAGCGATGTAGAGCATGCGGTTGATCCTCAGCATCCTCTGGAAGTCCAGGCCCAGGCGGACGGTGTCATTGTCCGACATGAGTCCCTGGAAGCTGGGATAGAGATAGGAGGCTGTGTGTGAAAAGAGATGGAGAGAAAAAGAAAATGTTCAAGTACTCAAAACAACAAAAGACAAGCATATTGCATCCCTTTGAGGTCTTGTTAAAAAACTGGGAAAGAACTTCATTCCAATTAGAAATAATATTAGGGAACTGTTCACCACGGCTTCAGATTTGTAAAGAGACAGACGGACAACAATGGCTCAGCATTTATCCATAACTAATCAGCAGCTTAGAAAAATATAACACCTTTACAGTTTAAGAAACACTGAACCAAGGTTATGATTTGATATATTGTGCTGCAAACCCTGAGTACACACTGTATGCTAATGTGTACTTGTGTAGGTGGATGAGCAGGGGAGAAAATAGCATCCAAAGTTGCAAATTAGCTGGTCGTGTCAAAGAAGTCAGTCTGATTTAAATAAACGGCTCCCGGTAAGCACTTCTTAACGGACACGTCTGGGGACAGTGCCAAGTCAGGACGAGGAAACAAATCAAAACCACTTCAGTGCAAAAAGCTGTCTGTCTGGTCAACCCACATTTAAATAGCACTCATCTCTCTCTGAGGTCATTGAATTTCAACTTGTGGTTGTCATGAATTAAATCCCTTCACCGCCCTGAAAAACCATAAAATAAATATCAAATAATATCTGTTACTGCAGGCAGGATACACCGAGTATACGATTGAATGGGAATCAGGTGTTTCCATGCATAAAAAAAAAAGACGTGTGTGTGCAGCAACATAAAAACTGAGATAAGATGAACTGATGGAAGTTATACAGTAACTCTACGATATACAGTAACTCTATGTTGCACTCTGGCTTATTTTAATTTTTCCCTCTTCTTCTACTGCTTTTTAATTTCATCTTGCCCTTTTCTACTCCATCAGACTAACTCAGTGGAGGGAAATATTAATTTAAACAATGGGAGACTGTGTCCAGTGCTTAAATAAAAGAATGACAGCCAGTCAGTAGATGCCTTGCAAATGTTCGGGAAAGAAAAAAAAGGATGGTAGAAATAAAATGAGCCTGCTCAATACTGACACCAGGCTGCCTTCCACATCACAGAGACTTCCTTCCTGTTTTCTTAGCCAAGATTCAGCTCTAGGCCACGGCGCTCTGGATCTATAGAGTACTGTACTAAGTGCCCTCCAGCCTCCCATCTGACCTGGGCTGCTGCTGAATTAGCAATCCCCGCCAGAAATACACCACAATCGGAAATTAGTCTCTCTACAGGGAGCCGTATGTTCCCCTAACCGCTGGTCTCGAATCGACTGTTTAAAGATTTAAACGCCTAATGCCTGGCTGAGCGCTGGACCTTGCTGTGCTGTCTGGTGAAGAGACTCCCAGTGGCTCACCGGCCCGCCCTGCTATCCTCCCCCTGGCAAATGAGGATTTTCTAATTACTCTTCAGCACTTTCACATTCTCTAAAGCTTGGGGGGGGCAGCTGGGGCGCTACTCAGGGCGAAATCCAGGAGCAGGTGATGGTGCCCGCAGTTCTTTAAGATCACTGCCTCTGGAAGCAGCACATGTACGATGCTGGCCAAATGCTGAATCAAACCAGAATCCTGCATCCGTAGGCTGCATTCACACTGCCACTGGCACTGCAATGCAACCCTCAACCCCACTCATTACAGCAGGAACTGAAGCTGTCAAGCATGATTCCTCTAGGGGGTTGTAAAACTACTTTTAAGAAATCTGGAGAGAGTGTCTGTGGGGGTTTGCTCTTATACAGTTTTAAACTACCTCTTTGGCACTCACCACTTTTATGATTTGTGTTCTATCTTGTTTTTGTATAAATGTCCTGTCTGTCTGTAACATTGGGCCTCACACAGCAACATTCTCTTAAATTTTAATAAGAAGCTTCTTAATAAGCAGTCTGTAAGAGGGCACAGTCAAGCTTTATACCCTTTTCATATATTTATTATGGCATGGCTCCAAAAAGTGGAATTAATTCACCATTCAAAAGCAATTAGTTACTTTCAATTACCACGTTGCAGATGAGATGGACCATCATGTGTTAAAGACCTACCTGAAGAATCTCAGTGTTGGTGTCAGTGGAAAGTTTTAGTATCCTATATAAAGGTTTAAATCAAAAGTTCATGTTGAGTGAAATAGTCTGATACAATTCTTACGTGTGACAAAAACTTATAATATACTTTATAACTTTGCCCTCCACGTCGCACTGTTTGACATCAATCATCAGAACGTGGTTTATGAAGCATATGCATCCTGCTGAGAATTAAACTCTGGGGGAAAAGAGTGAATTTAAAAGAATAATTCATCCACAAAATACCCATTTATACTGTATATCAATGACTCACCCCGTGTTACCTTGAATTCTTGAAGAAAACTTAGTTTTTCCTCTCATGCCTCCACGGTGAACGGAGAATGCAAAAACGGAGAAAAGTCCTGGTGAATTGAAGTAAATGGGGGCCGCGTTTAACAATAGCAAAACTATATCACTCACGGACGAGTAGCGTGCCTGCTCAAGCGTGAGACTGTTTATGCGGAAGTGCCTTTGATGTTTTTTTCTTCAAGAATTCAAGGTAACACGGGGGGAGTCACTGATACACAAATGTTCATTTTGTGGGTGAAGTATTCCTTTAATATATAAGATCAAATATGGCAGCAGTGTCTTCTACAAGCAACTCCAGTATAATAAAATCTTTACGTGCCTCAAACCTACTCAGTACATAGTCGGTCACAAAAAGAGACAAGAAGCTTAGGGGAGTCGTCTGTCCACTTTCTAAAAGAAGTAGTGACTCGGGTATGATTTTATAGACTTCGGCCTCATGAAGTACTACGATTCATAATGGACGTCTCGCAGAGTTGTGCGGGACCTTGTGCCACGCTGTCACCTGCTGGAACCAGAGGTGATAAATTGCTCTCATTACACCTGGGATGGAGCTCCACATATAGCACTATTAGCGCAGCTATTCCTGCTAATGGTTGCGTTACTCTCTTCCAGATAGATCAATTACAGTGTGTGGGCCATGGTCTCAGCCGCCTCTTAAATCAATTATGGGCCATTACATTTAGCAGCCAGGACCTCTTCTGTGGACCTCCCCGGTGATTGGGTGCCATTGATGGGTCCACAGGCTGGTCTGATGAAGCAGTGTCTTCAGAGTCTCACAGATGTCCAAGATCCTCAGTCAAACTCTTAACTCTCTGCAGTCACATGTAGGAATGCACTATAATTCAACATTAGCCTTTATGGACTGTCATTGTAATTGTACTGTGATCGTTGCGTTATCGTTTTAAGTCTTTTGTCCAAATTAGCAACAAGAAAACTGAATTTGTTATTGATGTTTTTGCTTTGCAATGAGTGAAAGTGTTGTTTTGTATGTGATTTAGCTAATACATACCATAATGTGCTATATGTTAATATGTGAGGTCTTTTTCCACAGCTGTAGTTTGGCCTCGTAGGTGTGAAACAAGATAAACAAGAATTACGGTCTTGCGGTTGTATGCCTCCGCCAACCAGTCTAGTTGTTGTTGTCATAATTAGCATGAATTTTTGAGTTGTGGCCAAAACGTGTTTTGTGAGGCTCGTGCCATGAAATTCCCTCCAGGTGTTCCTGAGATATCGCCTTCACAAGAATTGGACAGATGCGAGGTCGCAGTGACCGCCGACCACCAAAATCTAATGTGGATGTTTGTGCCAAATTTGAAGAAATTTCTTAAAGGTGTTCCTGAGATTCACAAGAATTGGACAGATGGACGGACGGAACACCTTATTACATAATGCCTCGGGCTACGGCTGTCGCCAACGCGGAGCCATAAAAATTATCCATTGTTGCCCTTTGAGTTCTGGTTGGTGTTGTGTTCACACTGACTCATAACAAACAAAACAACAAGTGCGAACATAAAAGCACGTTGGACTGACAGGTAACTCAGACTTCAGAAGAAAAATCTGAAAGTTTTGGTCCTCTCCAGAGTTTGACTGACAGTTTTGATACCAGCCCAACGAGCCAAAGCAACGGGGGCAAACACATTCGGAGTTGAACTGAACCAAACAGGTTAGGAGCAAAAGAATCCTGAAGAATATTATTATAAATATCAATATACTAGCCTGACGTCACAGTTTGTTTACTTTGGTCCAAACCATTGTGAAAAGGTTTGCTGTACATTATCTTTTGTCCTTAGTTAGTTTTGGTGCAACTAAAAGTAGCAATTATATGTTAAAATCCTTCTTCTTATATCATAAGATCTTGCAAACAAGGTACAGTTGAGGATTGGACCTCAGCGTTGACTTAGAAAAGGCTTTTCATGCATGTTGCTGGTATTGCTTCCTATTTCACACCAAGCCAACAAATCAGAACAAAAGCAATACGTATTGCAGCAGTTGACAAACCTCTGCAAACATGCCCTTAAAACACATCCACTGCTCTAAGCCGTGTTCCCCACTGATGATATAATGCCTTCGTGACCCTTGCTTTACTTTTACATCAACTCCTGCAACAAGGATCACCATGGCAACACAACAGAACTTACATTCTCTGCCCACGATGCTGATTGGTTCCAGGTCCTGGGGGAACGGCGT
>CAKALG010016211.1:0-15671 GCA_916700815.1 Helicolenus hilgendorfi
GCGGGCGGAGAGAGCAGGGAGACACGCTGCACAGCCTCACTGCATCAGCCTGTGATGAGGCAGGAAAAGCCAACACTAAGATCAGATCTAAATCATGTTCACGGAGAGACCTTCGTCTGGTCAGCTAACATTACTGCTAAGCAGCTGAAATATGATATTGTGCTTTTAGCTGACATGTGTCGCCTCACTGTTTTGAGCGATGCTCGTTCAGGTATATTTAGATCGAGCAAGCGCGAGCCTGACGCTGACTTTCGTTGATTTCACGGCCACAGGTGTCGCTGTTAAGAAGCATTTCTGAAAGTTACAAATAGTCCCTTTTAAAGAATTTACACAGGCTTGCTAATAAGCTAACTGTATTGAAGCTAAAAGAAAAAACCCAGTGTAACCAAATACAAAATTGCACAACATTCACCGTTGAAAAGTACATGCAGAAACATGTTGGCCATCCCAGATCTGGATCAATAGTGAAATAAAACCTACAAAGTTTCTATCCAAACCAATATTTTACTCTAAATATTGGTTTGTAAATATGTTTGCACACCACTGTATGGAATAATACAAATTACCTGACTTTTGTGATTTGTGATTTTGTGACTTTTGGTTGCATATTTTAGCAGTTGACAAGTCTTGATTTATGCTTGTAATTGTATATATTTCACATTCCCTGAATGTGTCATCATGTCATCTTATCTGCCCAGAATGCAACTGAACTTGCTTTGCAGTTTTATCTGATATTCCTAGCTGCTAATAAATATTATGCTTCAGTCCATATTTGTTGGAGTTTAACCGTTAAAAAATTACTTTCACTGCGGTTAAAATCCGGTTTACTCTCCCACGCGCACCTGTATTAACGGGGCAGTCTAGCATAACCTGTTTATTCTGATCACGCACATCCCTAGCTTTCGTGACAAATTGTCTGGAAAAAGCCTTGTGGAAAGCTCTTCCTGACATTCTGCAGCCATTAGCCCTTATTAGCCATTAGTTTATTGATTGGCTGGTTGAGTCAGATCATCATGGTCATTTTATGCATCATGTTACATTCTATATGCATCAAACAACACTTTAGAAAGTTCTGTGATTTTTGTGTTAGGTTGTAATTTATTATTGACCAACATATAGGACTTGTGAGCAAATACTGATGCAGAAGTGAAGGACGACAAAATTAAATGTGTTTATGCTGTGATTTAATTCTTATGCTTGAGGTAACACTTTAATACATGCTTTTAGACATTATTTAAGTGAAGGTTTTGTACATTGCTGAAGATTTTGAAAGACATACCTACGTAACTCAGCTCATTGGTGGGCTGACAAAATGTCAGCAGCTGTGAAATGTTTGAGGAGTTATGTGGGATTTAAATGAGGCGCATTATTACACTAATATTGCTATTGTTATTAGAATGATTGTGCAGTATTGGTAAAGTATTTTACTGCAGTAAGCTTGAACTCCCCTAATACACCACCTACTCCTACTCTATCTTCTCTGGCTCCAGGTGCCAACAACAATTGAGTGGACAAGAGCTTCATGTGCTATGTGTCATTTCACCACAAAGAACAAACCTTGTTGTTTCAATGTCCCTTTAAAAGAAAGCAGATAAAGACTGCTCCCTGCCAAAAGTGCATAACTGTGGTCAGTTTGAGTTTGAATCAAAGCAGCATACTCTGATAATGTTTAGGATGCAATAGGTGTGCGTGTGTGCGTGCGTGTGTGTGTGTGTGTCTGTGTGTGTCTCACAGCCTCTTTTCTCTGCCCTGCATTCCCTCTCCCATTATTTCTTTTTTCCAGCTCTTTGCTAAAAAAAAACAAGGTGGATGCGGGGGGGGTTTGCTCATAAGCAGGCTATCCATTATAAATCCCCCTGTGTGAACATAGCCTCTATGCTCATTTCTCTTTTTCTTGTCACCCTTCTCTCCCAGCAACAGAGGAAAGAGCGAGAGATGGTGAGGCAGCAAGAAAAGGGTCCCCATCGGAGACTTGACGATATGAGAAGGGAGGAAGACAGAAGGTTGGCTGAGAGGGAGCAGGTAACCAACCGCAGGAGACGTGGGGCTGCAATCAGCCAATCAGTGTGAAGTGTGGGCGTGTCCACCGGCAACACTGTGCAAGTTGCTCTGGTGGTGAAATTCCACGAGTAGGTTGCCATAGCAGCAAGGGTCTAAATTAGTGTATTTATTCAGAGATGAGTTTTCTGTGGGTGAGCTCTCTGCATCTCTTGTGCTCCGTTTCCAGTCTACCCTTAGTAACACAGGAGTCTGGCATCATAGCATCATCACCTTGTGGTGCCAAATACTCATTTTATGTTAGTATGTTACCTTACAACAATCACAATATACTGCTAAATATTCTAATTATTCTCAATCTAGCAATTTATCACAATCTCTATAGTGCTCAACAGTGATGTTTTAATAGTAACATTTATTTGTCTCTTAACAACTTCTAAGTGGGAACGGTGCATGTTTTGCCACTAAAATTCAGTGTCAATATTGTTGATTTTTATCAGTACAACACACGGTGTCTGTTGTTTACAGGAATGACGTTACATATCTGTTATGTGCCTCTATCTTCTACACATTCATTTCTCTTTTCCCACCTTAATGCCTGTCATTCCTGCCTCCTTACCTCTCCTCAGGAGTTTATCAGACATAAGTTAGAAGAAGAGCAGCGGCAGTTAGAAATCCTTCAGCAGCAGTTGCTTCAGGAGCAAGCACTGCTTATGGTAACTAGTCCTCACTACTCCTCTATCATGTCTTGTTTTGACTGCAGAGGTTTCCATGTCCCCTCGGTTACAATGCCTCATCAGTAAAGGAGATTTATTGATCAGCACTGAAAAACATTGAGTGTGTCCTCACAGTAATATGGCTTGTATCTGTTTTGTCGATTTTATTGATAGAGCCCAATATCACAAATGACAAAATTGCCTCAGGGGGCTTTATAATCTGTACAGCGCACGCAACCCTCTATCCTCAGACCCTCGATTCGGATAAGGAAAAACAGTGTTGCAGTGTTTTGTCAAAACAAACACTGCAGTGTGCTTGTGTTTGGGGTAGATGATTTTAGGTGAAGTTAAAAGGCATCTGAATACTTTTACAATCAGTTTCTACTAGCTCTATATGTAACAAAATAAATATGTTTCATGTTCTAGATGTGCAGCATCTTGATGTAGATATGCAATAGTATATGTTGCAGAGTATGTGTGTAGCTCCCACAATACTGCATGTCTTGAAAAGGCACGCGCTGACCTAGATTTTGAGGGCTGTTTTGGGCAGATTTCAGTTTATTAGTGTCAGTTATCTTGCTTATACTGTAAGGGAAGAATTGTCACACTAGGAGTTTCTGTCATTTTGCTTGAACTCTTTGTACCTGTTTTTTTTAGGGGGAAAAAACCTAATCCTTACTACTGTATATTTGAAGCAATAGAGTTTTCTACATATCCCTCCTAGGTTTCACATACACATTCCTGTGTATATGCATATCTTGACAGAGCGCAGGGCAGTGGCCCTGAAGTAGTTTTTAGGATTCAGTGTCATGCTCAAGGGCAGCACAGTGCTGTGTGGAAATTTTGGCGTAATGGCTAGGTTGGCATTGTAGACAAACACTGGTCCAAAAAAAGTAATTACAAAAGTCTGTAATGAACTCCATTCCTCTCCTGTTATTTTAATCAAATGTGATAATGCAAACTTAACATTTCCTGCAGCTGCTTCACAGTAATGGCCTTCTCGTAGTGCCTTTCATTAGAATTAAGGAAGATAGTAACTGGCGAAATGTGAATCAAATTGAACTAAATCACCTCAAAAAATCTAATGAAATCAAACAAGACACGTATATAGAGGAACTGGTAACACTTTATTTTACAGGTCTTAAATTTCATGGTGATTAGGTGATGATTAGTAAGTAACCTATTGGAATTTCTTTGGAATTACTGCCAAATTACCTTAATATATACCTCAAAATGTATCAAATTATTTTATTATAAACATTATTTAATTATCATATGCTAAAATAGCATATAATCGTTAAAATAGGACCCGTAGGCTTGAGAAGCGGCTGTGCACTGCTCTTCATTGGAGGTGGATAACCAAAACTAATAGAAGACAATTCTGATCAGGCACAAATCTCACCATTGTGTGACTTATTGTCAAATGTAACCTGGTAGCTGATGTAATGATTCAGGGAGTTTTTTAAGAAATTTTAAGTAAGTTATTTGCTTATTATTATCTATTTATCAGCAGACATGGAAGTAAAGCATATCAATTAACTTTGTATTCTTTTCCTGGAAATGTATTGAATAAATTACCAGTTATTTATTACTGCTTTTTGACAAATAGCGAATAGAATGTAATTATTAAATAATGTTTATAATAAAGTAATTTTCGATAAATTGAGGTTAATATTGGGACTACTGCAGGAACTGTGAAGTCAGACACAATTCATTGTTCGATAAAAGTTGTTCTAAATGTATATTTGGAGCTAATTTTTTTTTTATTAAGGAGTAAGTACCTTTTAAGACAATTAGGCTACCATTAGATGTTCACAATAGAGAATTAGGTCTCGTCTTATGCTTTATTGAGCCGTCCTCCATATTACCCTTCAGGAAGGAATATCAGCATTCTATAATCTATGATATAAATGCATATAATTACTGGCCTGGCCTCAACAAAATGAGAATCAAAACTGTTTTGGAGGTGTGGAGAATTTTATATATAAATATCTGCAATATATCCATGATGTACAGTCACTGCATATCTGTGTCAGGGTGGCAGCAGGTTAGGAAGATCAGCCGAGATATCCATTAACACAGGAGCTCAATCAAGGTCCCTCTGACAGATATACTTTAATCCCTCCATCGTGTCCTCTGTCTACTCTAAAGTCCCCTCCCACACAGGGAAACACCTGGGTGAGGCATTCTCACCAGGAGCCAGACTGAGTTTTCTCACTGTGGAGGGACACCATAGTGGTTTCTCGGAAGGATTTTGGTTTGTTTGTATCCACAGTCTCATGCTTTCACTCACTACCCATAGTGGCCCATAGTGATTTGTAATTTAAGAAGCCGTTAAGAAGGAACAAATGAACAAACAAGCATTTAACTTTATTGGAAAGTTAATTTTGATTCTGTGTACCTAAGATTGTTTATTAAATGTAACCTTATGTGAGACATTTCCTGATTGGAAATGGAAATCTAATCTCTGCTTTTAAGAGAAGAAGTAATGTGAATTTGAGTTTACATTTTAGTGAGTCATGGTTGAAACTCTTTAGATTATTCTGTTGTTACTTGTTTCTCTATGAATGTGGCATCACTCAAAAGCCTAGGAGACATGTGTCTACAATTGTCAATGAAAAACCAAAAAGTCAACTGACTCAATGGCACAAATATGTTTCGCTAAAGACACGATCAATATTCTTTTTGTTGTGGGTTGGTAATTGACTGCTGTACTAAAAATAGGAGTACACACTTTGAGTCTGCCCAAAATATTTATCGTCTCAGTGGATGAAATCAGTGGTGATCAGCTAAATATTCAAGCCTGTTTGCAGATGCGTTGGTTCATTTATGACCTGCCTGACCTTTCTGTTGTGTCCAATCTGAGGCAAGCAATGGCTTGAATGCATTGGGCTTTTTTTTATTATTTTGCTCAGGAGTATAAGCGCAAGCAGCTGGAGGAACAGCGTCAGTCAGAGCGCCTGCAGAGGCAGCTGCAGCAGGAGCATGCCTACCTGGTGTCTCTGCAACAACAGCAGCAGGAAAAGAAGCCCCAGCTCTATCACTATAACAAAAACCTGGAGCCCAACAACAAGCCTACTTGGGCCCGTGAGGTAGCAATGTTACCTTAATTTGAAGCATTACACACCACAGTCAATCTACTGCACACTGGCCTAGAATGTACAACCTTCTTTCACTGTCATCCTTATTGCAGGTGGAGGAGCGAAGTAAGCTAAACAGACAGGGCTCACCCAAAATCTGCACCACTGTCTCTGACACTGCCATCCAGTCGCGCTCTGACTCAATCAGCCAATCAGGAGTGGCCCAGTCAGCTCAGACCCCACCAATGCAGAGGCCTGTTGAACCCCAAGGGGGGCAGGGAAAGGTGGGTGTAAAATTCAGTTGATGAAGGGGCCGTACATATGCCACGTCTAAAACGCGTGGAAGATGCCAGCCGCGCCGCTTTCATCCTTTTATCCTCGGTGCTTCGGAGGTTGCGCTACTGTCGCGCCTGCTGTTAGTAAGCACTCAAAACCTGCGTGATGCAATGACGATAATGAAGTTGTGGTAATTTAGCAGTAAAAGCCTCACTAACTAAACTAAACAAAGTTAAAACAAAGATACAGTAAATGGATTTCCAGCACCGTAAATCCCTCATAGTAGCTTTAGTGCTGCATTTCTTTGTGTCAGTCTGGCTGACCTTTCACCCGGATTTTGTGACGTTCTTGGACAGAAAGGGTGACGCAAGTAACGTAGTCCGTGGGACAGATCATAAAGCTCTGGGTAGTCCTGCACTAAAATGATTAACTACCCTTCCATATTTACCGTAGGCTGATATTTACGGGAGAAAGAAAAGATATCTTGTGGAAAATGAATTCCAGCTTCATGTATGCTAACATTGCTAGGATGAAATAAAAAAATAATTTAATAACTGTCCTTTTCTGTAATAAACGTTTTTGTATCCAAGCGACAGCAAATAAGGAACAGATGGGGGACAAACAGGAACTCAGTGCTGTAACTACAGCAGCCTTGAAACACTTGAGTCCAAGTAGGTAGCCCGAAGGGGTAAAAGCTTGGAGGATGGAAAAGTACATAGTGCTAATGGAAAAACCCAGAACCTAAAACATAATGGTGTCCAAAGTAGCCCAGAAACGTAAAAGAAAATAGGGCGGAGGAGGCTACCAAGGGGTGTGACTTCAGGTAATGCATAAAAGATAAAGCCCTGCTGAGGATGCTTCAGTTGCCTGCTCTCGAGACCAGCTACTCCTTTTATCTGTACTCTGTATTTAAACTACAGTAAAACTATTCACATCGAATTCTGAAGTTTGTCTTCTTTCCGAAGTGTGTTTTAATAAATGTTTTAAGTCTGGTAGAGAAACTGAACCCAACTGACCTGGTGAAGGTTTGTTTACAGCATGTCTACGTTGGCAACAATGGATTTGAGAGCGCTAAAGACGCGGCATGTGAACGGCCTCCAAGACCTAAACTTAAAGCAGCCACACTAACACAAGCATGTCCTTCTAAAAATCAATTAATCCCGTAGGCTTTGGACGTAGAAACAGAAAAGAAGCTGAAGTGGAAAAGGGAGGAGACAACAGACAAAGACAGACAACCGGAGGAGCAGAGTTGTTAGGTGAGGTGAAGGTTGATGCACAAAGTAAGAGAGCACACAGAAACTCAACATGGGACAAAATGTATGTTCTTTGCCTTACAAGACACGCAAGCTGATATGAGAGAAGTCAGACAAATAAGTCTCTCTCCTCAGTCCATAACTGCAGCCAAGGCCAGCCAGCTCCTTTCATCAGTACTCAGAAAGAGAGACGCTGTAACAATGAACAGTGAAGAAAGCTGAATAAAGGACCTACTGGAGGGTTATATGAGCTAGGTTTATGATTTAAAGTAATTATCTCATTTAAATAAATGTCTGTTAGAGTCCCTATCTATCGTCAAATGAGGTAGCACAATGGTGATTGAGCCTGTGGCCCACTGATGAAGGTACTGCAATATTTAGATATCTGTCTGTGGAGACGTTCCTGGAGAAAATGCTGTATTAAGTTCTTGGTAATGCAAACCCAACATTTCCTACTGCTGCAGCTTCACATTAAAAGCATTTAACTGCCAAAACACAACGTGACGTTTATTATGAAGTATAGTCACAGGAAATGCAACGTGTTTGTCAGTGAGCTTGACACTGACCGCTATCGTTCATCAAAACTGCGTCTACAAAAAAAAAAGACAACAGTCATTTTTGGTATTTTTTTGACAGCAGATCAGTTTGAAATATTGCGAAGGAGTAATGGAAGAGTCAGGAGCAGCCACAGTGAGCTGTTAGATGAAGAGCTGCAGGCGAGGTAACCAACTACTTTCACTTTCGCCCTTTCACAGACTCATGTCGTGTGCGGCATAAAATCAGATCACGGTTGCTAACAGAAATGATGGAACAAGGAAAACGATTGCCTGACTTCTTTATTAAAAAGACAATAGTTTGTATTGCTGCCTCCAGTACAGGGCCCAACTTTCAGTGCGCTCTCAGCGCTCCTCGGGTCACTGGATCGCCATAACCAGAGAGATCGCCGCCACCGCTCTGTCTGAGTTCAGCATCTCCTCTCCTCATCCATCTTTGTGTGCGAGTGTAGATGTCGGCCTACCTCAATGTCATGTTTGCGTGCCCTCTCCTCCTTCACGATGGCATTATGAAACTAATGTGTCCATGCATATACGTACCACTTATTTCATCTGCAAGCCCGTGCGTATGCAGCCTTCCTCTCAACCCTTTCGGACAGAGCGATTGGATCTCAACGTGGACAGTAGAGACACATATTAATACCAAGTGTAAATGTAATCAGGTTAAATTATATGTAGATACAATCTGGTAATGAGACACATTTTAATACCAGGTGTAAAGGGAGTCATTAACTGATGGCCTATGTGATTGTTTTACCATCTCTGTGCAGGTGTGTACTGCATATGTCGCTGAGCTTATGGGTGAACAAACTTTCTAAATGCCGAAACACAGAGGTCAAGTCATAAGTTTACACTCCAGAGCCTCGTTGTGTATTAGATACTGGCCCTGCCCGCCCAATGGTGTTCATTTGATTTGCATAGTGTGCCAAAGTCCTGGTAAATCACCGTGTGCAACGAGGACCGCCGTGTTAATGTCTCCATAACTTAAAGGAGACCTGACACCCATTCCCATATTACGGATCCTCCGCCTACATATATTAACGCTTTCAGTTAGCTTCATTGTCATCCACCAAGGACAAAAGAGAGAAAGTCAGTCCAAAAGGCACTCAAATGTTTGTGTGTGCTCTCTGTAACACCCGGTGGATATACTATGTACTCTCACTGTGCATGTACGCATGAGCTTCTGCAGCAGCTAATGAAAACAGATTTAGACCAGACAGACACCGCACACATCCGATAAAGTCAAACACATAAGCAAAAAAAAAAACTGCACAGGCGCCACCATTGTCTCCCATTAAGAGCTATGAAATCTCATTAATGTGCATTAGTGTGTTTGAGTGGGGATTTGGGTGGTGAGAAGATTGAATTAGGGCCGAGCTCAGCTCCCCTCAAAGCAATTATTTGTCTTCCATCAGCCTATTATAAAGGCAGCAGCCAGCGGAGATTACAGTGCGAGGAAAACACTGACGGCAGCGTGTCACTCTGTGTTTGTGCTCTTTAGGCAGAGGACGGTTACAATTGTTGTCATCCTGTTGTCCCTTAATGAGAGGGAATGTGATGATCCATGGAAAGTTTAGTGTGCTCGAGAGTCTCCATCACAAAGGATCACATTATGGGGGAATGAAATCTGCAGTTCTGTCTCTTTCTACTGCTCCGTGTGTGTGTGCGTGTGTGTGTGTGTGTGTGTGTGTGTGTGCGTGTGTGTGTGTGTGTGTGTGTGTGTGTGTGTGTGTGTCCTCTGTCCCCAGGTCTCTGGTGCTCCCAGTTAATTCAACTCCATTGTCTCAGGCCTGGGGGAGTCTTGCTTGGTCAAACTCTGCACTATATGTTGACAGAGTTCTCAGAGAAGTGGATGTGTGTGTTAGGAGAAAGAGGAAGAGGGCTGTAGATATCTCAGTGTGCAAATAATAAAAAAAAAACACTAGTCTGGATTACTTTGAGTTTAAGCCTGTACTGTATGTCTGAAAAAAAATAAAATGATGTGTGTTAGTGCATGTCTGTGTGTGTGTACAGGCTGTTCGTAGCTATACCTATGGAAAGTAATGCACTGTTATCCGTATATAACCCACGAAATCAACGCGTAGTCGTGAACCAAGGCCTATTGAAGGAGGCTGGGACACAGGCGGATACGGGTCTTGGGGTATGGGGTATAACACATGCGTAGTGTAACTGAAGCTGCGGTCGTGCGATGCGATTGGCTCGATTTCGACGAGTGCAGACCAGATTTTACTGCACATAGGTTGTACCCCAAAGATATGACGCGTTGATGACGCGTGACCTAGCCTCTTTCAATAGGCCTTGTCGTGAACCAGGAATTACAAAGAGTTCCAAACTATCGTTATTATAACGGGCTTCAAAAATCCACTATCGGAGCATGGAGCTGCATCGTTCCATAACAATAAGCCAGAGTCACAACGCACAAGCCTCTTCAAATGTCACCAAGAGGATCTTCATTCACACACACACACACACACATACTAGAGATACGGGTGATCTGGATGAAGGCGAGCTGGGGATGAAAGAGAGAGAAGGTCACAGTTATAGAGAGAGCAAACAATGGCGGAGAATGAACGTAGGCAAAACCAGAAAGAGGCCAGAAGAGGAGCGACAGGTCAACGCAAACCTGAAGGACGGTTACGATGGAGAGAAAACAGCAAGAGACTGTAAACACATCGTGATGACTTCAAGTAGCACAGCGGGGATGAGGAGAGAGAAAAGAAAGAGAGTGGCAGGGTGAGTGCTCCATTCAGCCTCAGCCTCGTGTGAACACATGTTTACATGTGCGCCTGGAGGCGAGAACACATCAGTTTGCTTTCAGTGCGATTTGGGTATTTGAAATTGCAAAAAAAAAAACAGACAGATTTTGCTGCTCACACAATCAGCTCTGTGACCTTTCTCTCAATGCTCCACCACTGAGTCGTCCACAAGACAGGAAACATTTTTTTTTTTTAAATGTCAGGGAAACATTTCTTTAGGGTCTTTTTGACAGCCCTTCTACCTGGACAATGGTGGCGTAATAGCCCACTCTGCAGCCTTCTCTCAAATAGCTGGAGACAAACAAAGCAACCCAGCAAGCAGGTACACGTTGAATAGGTGTTGATAGAGCGCCTACATCACTGCTCAAAAAACCCCTTTGGAAATGTAATGACAAAAATGAGCCCATTGCATAATTGCTTCTCTGATGTCTGCTCAACAGTTGCAAAAGCTCGTTTTTGAATTTTTGCCTCGACCACCTCCTGAGCAGCCTCCTCTGTATTACTTTACCTCTTTTCTATATTGCATGTATAACAGAGAGACGGTGTTTACGAGTAATGCTCACATGTGTTTTGCGGATGTTGTTGTGCTGCTAGACGAGATGATTTACATTTCTATGGCAACAGACGATAAGTCGACTAATTTCAACGCTCGTCTCAGCAGTAAGCCTTGAACAGAGCTGAGATGAGAGCACGTAGTGTGTGTTAGTGTCGTGTGTGCAGCGATATACTATATTGTTGAAGCGTTTTCTCTCCGCACTGCACTTCCATTACTCCCACTTCAATTACAGACCCAAATATTGATTCATTCAGCACAAATGAGGAAAATGAATCCAGTTGGGTATTATGAAGATGCTCTGATTTGATTACGCCAAAACATCAAGAATATAATTCATGAAGATTTGCTCTTTTTTATGCAAAGCTAATGACGGTGCTAATTTCCGTCTGTGGGCACATATAAACAGAGGGAAAACAGAAGCAGGGGGAAATAATAAGACCATTTGCTTGCAAGAATATTCCTTAAAAATACTGTTATCTTCTCTTCAAAAATAAAAACACAAGTAAATAAAGCACAAACAATGGCTTGATTACTCAAGACCGCTAATAAAACATGAGTCACCTTTGGTGATTTCCAAACATAATTAGCAGACATCGCCCACAACAAGTGACTTTTTTCGGCTGAAATGTCCATTTGTGCTTTTATGAGGCATGTGATTTTGTGCTAGTGCATGTAATTATGGTTTCTCTTATGAGGCATAGACAGCTATTGTTATTCACACTCGCACACCGCATGTTCTACTGTACCCTCTCTGCATCAGTGAGTCGTGAAATCGACTCATCAGTAATAGGTAGAGAGAAAGAGAGAGAGGGAGAATGGAAGCGGCGAGGGAGCGGGAGAGAAAGAGAGGTAAAATAATGCGCAGGAAGATAGAAGAGTAAGGAAAATAAAAGAAACGACGGCAGAGTGAGAGGCTCCCCATGAATTCCCGGTGAGCTGGATGATAATACAGCTTATTATGATGCTGGGATTCTCTTTGTGAAAGCCAGCTGTATTACAGGCTGCAGAATAAAGGCTGAGGGACAAAGAGAAAGAGAGGGCCCTGCCTCAGACATCGCTGAGTGTATGAAGGATGGTATCGGAGGCCAGGTATTGATCGCGGTATGCAGCTCAGCTCTAGAGAGTTGATCAGACGCCCTGGAAGACACTCAGCACACACACACACACCCACACTCACACCCCAAGCTGGCGAGAGTCGATAGTGAGGTACCAGTCAGTGTGCTAATGCAGTGTGGTCGTGGAGTAGGTCTGGATTAGGAGAGACTTTTCTCAGCTAACAGAGAGTTTGTGAAATGGGGCCAAATGGATAACACACACAAATCACTCAATTTAAATCATGTAAATCCATCCGCTAGGGAATTAGATAGTTTGACAAAACCATTATCGGACATTGATATTGTTAACTGTAGGCAATTAAAACAACTTGGTTTCTGATCTTACCTATTACTCTGTTACAATAATCATTCATGACTCATAAATCATCAACACTTGTTATGATCTAGTAGAAGTTTAACACTCAACTGTGAAACAAACATCAGAATATGGATGTTTTTGGTTACATTTGACCGACTGGACAGATGGATGGATAGATAGATTTATTGATCCTCAAAGGGAAATTGAGGTGATGCAGCAGCAATTTAGATACATGCAAAAAACATGCATCACTCACACAAAACAGACACGATGTATGTACGAAAAACACAGTATTTACAAATATCTATAGAAATGTAAATACCAACTGTTTTAAAATAGATTTGAAAAATAAATAAATAATAAAAAATACAATAAAAATTGAATTTAAGATAAGATTTAGGATATATATATCAGCTGTGCAAATTGATAAATAGCAGAGGCATGGAAAAACAACTCCACAGCTGTCATCACATTTTGATTCAAATGTTGCTCAACTAAGGTGATGTTATACATTTTGATACACCAATCAGTTTCCAACTGAGCCCAGCCATTAAACAAGCCAACAAATTTGTAATTTTAACAGAAAGTGTTTACGTAGGACCCCGTCGCTCATACTAAGACGTTCATTGAGAAAATCAATTTTCAGGGCTTTAGTAATTAAATGAAGGGAGTTTACACAAGCCAACATTTAATCCATTTTAATCAAATTCTGGTGCGGTTCGTTTTGGCAGTTGTGAACGCAGTAATCGTACTCTGTTGAGGACCAAAACAACCATTTCTAAGTGAACCAAAACGCAAAACGGTGGCCATTTGTTGAGATGAAACAGGTAGACGACAGGTTAACATGAGTGGGAGAGGACGGACCTGGACTTCTGCAGAAGTCCGATGTTTGCTTGACATCTGAGCCAAAGAGAAGATGCACAATGATGCTAAATAAAGTCCACAAAACAGGAGAAGGGATTCATGTGCACGGTAGATCAGTGCCGAGTCGAAGTGAAAAAACTTCAACAGAAATATCTCACAGTCTGGATCCCCTGCCGAGAGGTGGCAGCTCTCCAGATGAAAAAGATGAATTCACTCCTTCATACATGCCCCTCAGCAAATCATTGTTTTGATTTGGTTTAATTTGTTGCACTGTGAAACCGAACCAGACTAAATAGAAAACGAACCAAAAGCATCAATATCACTCTGATTCAGACTAGTCAAACGGACTAGGGCTTGTGAAAGCGCCCTAAAAGAATCAGAGTGAAAGTTAGAATTAAAGTTATCCTTTTAAAACAGATGTACTTGACCTTAAAAGGTCTTGACATTTCTGACTTTGATACTACCACTGTGGTCTGTCAAACATTGTGGCAGACACACACGATGCATGCTGCTACAAACCATGAAAGTGTTGCACACGGAGTATCTCAAAAGCGACTAAACCTCTCTGAACATCTCGGTGTTTTTTAGCTCACATCTAACCACACCCATCAGTGGTACTGTGTGAGGTCAGAGGTGAAACAGGCTTTAAAATTCCAACCAGAATGGACAGTAAAACACCGCCTTCCAGTAAAACCATGACATCTTAACTCTCCACATTGCACTATTTCAGTGTCAACCTGACGACAAAATCTACCTCCGCAGCACTTTTCACCTTCCTGTAATATCCTGCTGGAGGGCAGTGGGCAGTCTCTTTTTCCTTTTCATCTCACCTCCATCAGCACAGCTTTTGGCAATCTCGGTGAATATGTTTGATTGAAGGGATGTAATCAAGCAAAGAAAAACTGATTGTGCTCTTTCCCTGCCTGTCAGCTTTACAACTTCAAATACAGTAATCGAGGATGATTGATTTCATAATGTACACTTGTTTCCTTGGTTAAAAAAAAAAAACAGTTTTGTGCCTCGCTTAGTTATAGTGTTAGGAGACTGAATCATCAGTATGTTACAATTTGATTATAGATGGTTTTGTGCCGCCTATCGCAGTTTGAAATAACTTTTTTTATTATTTTCTTGCAGCATGTAATTTCTCGCTCTCTTTATAACAACTGTTATATCGAGTCTTAAACGAAAAGTGACCATTTGTACATCAATTACTCCTAGTCTTTGATGAATTGAAGTAAATTGGGGCCGCGTTTGACAACAGCAAAACCATATCAAAAATGCATTTACAAACTCTCACATTACTCGTGCAGTATAATCAAAGTCTTGTCTATCCAGCTGTATGCTCACTACTTCCCAAACATATGCATTTTCACCAAAATAGTACTATTTAAAACACTTCATTCACTACCGTCTCATGCTTGCACAGGCGCGCGCGACTCTGGCAGCCCTGTATCCTAAATGTTACTTTCTCATACGATGAAACTGCATTGTGAATAACGTTTGGAGGGAAACGTATTTTTTATTTTGTATCGTTTGTTTTTGACATATCACAAATAGGTTTGTAATGATAGTCCGCGGGAGGCCGGTGTTGTGGATGGGTCAAACAAACACAGGACCTTCAACCAGGAGACCGCTGTTCATGTCCCGTGTGAAACTAAAGGTCATCATTCACCTATTTTAATTTATGTCTTTAGCTTAAGATTTGTAACAAACAGTCATTTTAAGCCAAACCGTCATGTTTTTAGTTGCTTTTTTAAAACTGTTTAACATATGTTTTCCTTGAAACATAATTGAGAATGTAGTTTAGTTGTATGGGAACGTAATTATTTTGTAGGAGACAGGGTTGATTCTGGAAGAAGTGCATGAGAGTTTTGCTGTTGTTAAACTTGGACTTCATTAACCTCAATTCATCAAGGATGAAGTTTTCTTCAAGATTTCAAGGTAACACGTGGTGAATTATTGATATTCAAATAGTCCTTTTGAGGATGAAGTATTCATTTAATGCTTTCCCTTCTGCTTCTTTACCTTTCTCGCTATCTGTCCAGCTCTCACAACTCCCTTTATTTCTATTTCCCTAATTATTTTCCTTTACTTCCTACTAGCCCTGCCTTGTAAATACAGCGATCCCAATAATAACCTGCCCCGTGTTTGGTGGCGATGGAAGAATGGCAACGGTCAGGGCAGCACAGCATATGTCCCTAATTC
>CAKALG010016212.1:0-16829 GCA_916700815.1 Helicolenus hilgendorfi
GTGTTAGCCTCCAGCTTTCAGAGCTGCTTGGCCCAGCGGGCGCCGCAGGACTCGCATTCACGCAGAGAAGATCAGAGAGGCACGGATGAATGGAAACTGTAATGCAATGTTCAGCTTATTATCGCCACAGAGACAGTGAGGGGAGGAGGGCGGGTGAGAGAGTTGAGGGGTGAGGTGGGGAGAGTGAAAGGGGGATGGAGATGTAGAGGACGTGTGTGTGTGTGTGTGTGATGGAGGGGACAAAAAGGGAGAGGGAGGTAGGGTAGTTCCGGGTTACAGGGTTCACTAAATGCCCAAAAATGTAAATTTGAAAACTAGTAATAATAGTAAAAAACTGTTATGGTAGCAGCCTTTAAGTTAAAGGGTGGGTCTTCCCAGTAGTGTTCCTTATGTATTCAAATCTGAACATTAAAATTTTGGTCAACGTATGTGTGATTTTGCGTCAAAATGCTGTTTTCCTAAGCCATTCGAAAACCTACGTGACCTGACGTAGGTTTCTGCATGATGACGCTGCTACATGTACAGTATATACATTCTTATAGTCAGTGTATTAACGTTACATACAGTACGGCATGCTCCCAGATTGGAGAAGCAGACAGAAGTACCGGCACGGAAGCTAAAGAATGCACTGCCGTGGACGCCACGTTATTTCGGATCAGAAAGTCACACAATAACACAATCAAACTACCTGGCTGATGCAGTAGTAGACCAGCAACTCCTGTGTGCTGCGAAGTAAAAATGACTGTTTTTTATGAATGGAGCCCGGTCTGGTAGCTTTGGAGATATTGATATAACGACATACGTTCCCCGTCGGAAAGGTCTGTCTGATGGCAAGGTAAAGCGGTGAAAATATTCTAAATATAGCGTACAACTTAAACTGATATTGATTTTCATTTTAGGTGGCAAAAAAACGTTTTTCTGCTGCGCCACTTTACCTCGTCATCAGACAGTCCTTGTCCGACGGTGAACGGAAGTCGTTATATCGCTGTCTTCAAAGCCACCAGACTACATTCACAAAAGCAGTAATTTTACCTTGCAGAACGCAGAAGTAGACATACAATCCCAAAATCCAAACTAACCATTTCAGTTATTTCCAAGCACAGCTAACTTTGATTCAGCTAGTTTTCACATTATTAACTTTATTGATTAGCTTCGATTAGCTTACTTTGATAACCTACGTTACTACTTTTGGGGGTTTACATTTGAAAAAAAACAGAACAAAACGCAGATGGACCCACCCTTTAAGTATCGATGCTATCTTTATTGCGTTGAACCAACAAGCTTAATAGAGTTAAATAGAACAGAGTTTGATAGTATGTTGAGATTAGTAGAGTCATATTCTTTTCTGTTAAACAAGAGGGTCTATTAGAGGAGAATAATGGTAACAGTTTACATCAGAGAGGGATAAAGAAGGGGCAAACTGCCTTTCCCAGCAAGTGTCCAGCTCTGAAAGAAGCGATAGAATAAAAACCACAGAGAGCGAGCGTGGGCCTGTGGCTTTGGCGGGGGGCCAGACATAGTTAAAAACAGATTAATCAGCAGAGGAGGGTCACATTCTCACAGAGAGAGGCTGAACAGAGCATGGCAGGATGGAGCACACAGCCTTCATCTTTTAAAGGCCACATCTTAGCGATCAACAGGAGGAGGAGATGTTGGCACTGAGGTTTATATCAGCAGGATAATGGATAATATTGTGCTATAAATACCGATATCTGATCTCAACATCCTTTGTAGTGTGGCGCTGGCAAGTCCCTGACACAAGTTCAGAATACCAAGAAGAAAGCTTATTTTATTTCACAACAAAGTCAGTTTTTCTTAGAAATGTCAGTCAGGTTTTTCATCAAAATCTATGAGACCGATGGATTCATTTGTCCATTCATTCTGGCTGTCACAAAACTCAGGGAAGTGAGGAGCACAGAGGAGGTGGGACACCAGGGCAGAGAGATAAAGAGGAAGGGACGAGGGGAGGAAACGGAAGTGAGAGGAGAGGAGTGTCTGGGGGGCAGGAGGGTTGAGAGGGAGTGCAGACCAGTTCTCATTAGTGAAGCTCTGAAGTTTGTAAAACATCTTGGAAAGAGTGTAAAGAGCTCAGTGAACTGTGTTTGTATGTGAGGAGGGAGGCAGAAAGCAGGGTCAATGGACAGTGTTTCCCACAGGTCGAAACTATGAGAATCACCATGTAGCAGAGTTTGTCTCTCTGTGTGCCACGATGTAGCCTGTGTGTGTCCAAATGTTCAGAGAGAGAGATGCAAATACATGATTCTACGGATGTTTTGCACTTGGCCACTTCCTGTTTTTTATGTTGACCGGTTCCTAATGAGAGAGACAAAGAGAGACACAGTGTGGCTAAAAATGAGAATTGAAGATAAAGATGGAGAGTGAAACAGGAGACGGGGTAGAAGTTGCCCCTTTTGCCACACTTCCTGTTTCCTGGTTAGGGGTCAGAGGTCACCAGTCTGGGATTAGCTGATACTAGGCGCCTAAATAATCTGTGCGGTCATGTCGTTGACCTATTGAGAAGAGCCGGTTGCTGCGACATATTTCACATAATGACGTGTGAGTGAGTGTACGGAGGCAACTGTCCTCAGAGAAAACAGGACGATGCTCTAAAAATGAGGACGTCTTATGGCGTTCACAAGGAGGATTTTAGAGTTAGGGGTTAAGGTTAGTAGTTAGAAAATGAATGAGCTGTGAGTTGGTGCGTGTGAGTGCTTTACATTCTCACTATTACATCTTTGCAGAACAAGTGCTCCTGACCAAGCTTACTACAGTTTGCATTACATTAACTGATGCAGCTATAGATGCATGATCACACAGCCTTGTAGGTTGTCTCTTGCAAAATCTTAGAGGGGTTTCTTTTTTCCTGACATTGCAACGTGCTCCTTTGATTAATCGCTTTGAAGCAAATGTTAAGATGTGATTGCGATCAATCACCCGCAGAGCTGAATCAAACGGATCCTGATGCATCTCATCTTATTACTAGATGATTAAACTCCTTGTTTATTGTTTATTAGGCTGGATAATGGTGATTATCGTGTCATGAAAAGCATCCAGTGTGCTCTTACAAAAGAAGAACACCACGTTTTGACAGATTTGACAGCTCTCAATCCATCAAGGCCAGAGGATGTTATTCCTTTCATGTGCATCAACTCGCCTACTGGCTGTGATAATGAGCCTTGATGCCCATGAAGTCATTTGTTTTGCCGAGGCACCTGTTGTCACCACCCTCTATGGGATACATGTTGCCATAGTAACACCACACCCACTGCCTGCTCGGTAGAGAACATGTCGAGCCGTGCGTTTTCACCACGCAGTTTCGCTGTCTTTCTTTTTACTCTCCTCCCAGCTAACGCCTGCTTTCTTCCTCTCTTCTTTGTCCTCTTTTTCACTTCCTCTCTCTCACACACACACACACACACACACACACTCTGTAAACTGTATCTCCTCTCATGTGCACTCGTGTGACCCACCCATACTTTCGGTCTTTGTCTCTCTCTCTCTCTCTCTCTCTCTCTTTCTCTCTCTCTCTCTCTCTCTCTCTCTCTCTCTTTCTCTCTCACACACACACGATTCATGCACACTCACACGTTCACACAGACAGGGCACTTGCGCCTGACTGCTTTAATCGCTGAATAGGGGAGTTTAGCAGCTAACAATAGTAGTTATGAGCTAACCCATTATTCTCACAGATGCACACACACAGTAAGAGAGAGAGAGACTTACAATGCCAGAAGTTCATGAAATATATTTTGATTTTGTTTAATGTTAGTAGTTGCTAATAGGTTGTTTTTTTTTCAGACATCTTTTGCTCCTTTTTCAGCATTTTCATCATCCCACAATTCCCACAAATGCATTTCATATTTCTTACCAATAATGCAGAATGAAATTGTTGGAATATTGTCTCTATAATAGGCTGCACATAAGAAGTGAATGTAGTCACCGTGACGTCATTCATTGGTTTGTGGACTGCCGTTTTGAATCCTCAAGCTCGGCATTCTGGCCATCACCGTCTTGGTTTTTTGCAACCAGAAGTGACACGAGAGGGTGGAGCTAAGTACAAGGAACGCTGAAAAAGATATTTTTAGGTGACCAAAATGTTAATATTAACGTTCATGAACTGAAAAGACACTGTGAAAGGATTAAAGTTGTAAGACGAAAACACAGAAAACACCCAGACCCAACAATGCCGTGGTAGCGACCTATCAATCACAAGGTAGCCCCGCCCTAAATCATACTCTGCTTTATATTATATTGCTGGCTATTAGAAAGAATGCAAGTTTAAGGCACTTCTGCATTGGCTTTACTTTTCAGACTTGGAGGTAGCCAACTGGTCTCTACTTTGCAATAAAAGCATTGGCAAAGTGGCTAAAATGCTAAGTGAAATGGCGATATGTTGTAATAGCAAGACATAGCATCCATACATTACCATTAACAGACATGCTAATACAGATGAATGAGGCAGAACCAGTTATATAAAGTGATGAATATTAGTTCTAGTAGCGTAAAGAGTTGAATAGAGCATCTTGGTGTTGTTGCAGAGTAAAACTCAATGGTTTTACTGTCATGATGTAATTTTGCTGCTGACAATAGCAGTTATGAGCTGACTGTAATGATACGGTAACAACTGTAATAACATAGCATTGGTCATTTAAGCATACCTTGTGAGCTGACCATTCATTTAAGATAAGCTCAAACTGAAGGCAGCACAGAGGGAGTGTCAGCACATGAGCGCATGTGTTCTTTAAGGGCGGTGACGTGTTGACATCAGGTGTAGCCGGGAGAGACAGACAGACAGAGACGTAGAGGAAGATGAGGGGATGAATGGATAGACAGACAGGCAGACAGACAGAGACACAAACATACACAGGGATTATCCTTTGTGTAATCCTCAGTTTGAGGGTCAGAGTGCAGTGTAAAGGGACAGGCATGTTCAAAATTTTCACACCAGCAGTCTACGTGTGTCAGTGTGTGAATGTGCGCATGCGTGTGTGTGTGTCTACGTGTGATTGACAGCACAATCCCAGAGCCAGTGTGTTTATCACTGATTCTCTGAGTGTTTACATGTGTTTATGTGTGTTTATGTGTGTTTGCTTTGCTATATCTGTGTGTGTGTGTGCCATTGCGTGACAGATGGACAGATCGTACAAGAGCACAGCACAGATTAGGATTCTGCACTCTGCCCGCATGCGTGTGTTTTTTTTTTTTTCAAAACCAAAACTGGGGCTCAGTGACCGTCAGCTGTTTGAGCGTAGTCGGTGTAATAGTTTGAAAAGCTGTGAGCTTGTTGCGTCAGCGTTCGACATTTGGGATGTCCCAGTGCGATCTGCTGGATTGGATTTTTAATTCATTAGTCTCAGCTGAATGATGGCCAATCGATTTCCAATGCTTAGGCTAGTTTATTGTGCGCCATTGGGCTCAGTGTGCACCAGCTGTCAGAAACAAACCTTTATAGCTCTATTAAAACTGTTTAACACTCAGCATTTGATCTAGTGAACCATGGAGTGACACAAACGAACAGCAGTTAATGATATCACACTGATGGCAAGCAATGCAGCTTTAGGGATGAAATGTTTTACACCCCTGAAGGACTAAATCACAAGTTTCATCACGATACGATATTTGATTCATTCTTTGGACAACGTTACGATATTTGCTGATACCACAAAGTCTGCCACGATATGACTTAATTCAATTCAGGGGCCTGCGATTGATATGAGACGATATCATATGCCTGTTTATTACAATCATATCATCATAATATCATATCACAACAGTTACTTTTATATCAGCTCACAAAAAGCAACTCAAATTTGAATGGAAATAGTGACACAGACGTGCAACCCTAGTTTGTGTTGAATGAATGGCTGTTTCCTCATTTGGAAAACTAACCAATCAGAGCTTTATAGATGGGACTGAGGTTGAGAATTACATCTGGCCATGATCTAAACAAATCGGATGTTTTTGCTGTTCTCTGCCCTTTGGCTTTGTGAATAGATCAATTGCCCCCTCTGGTACTTTGTGAAATGGGTTGGAGGGATGATTGACATATCGATTGATGGTTGTTGGGTGTTTTGAAATTCACAGTGAACATGAAATAACTAAACACAACATGGAGCATGTAGCAACTGCTACTAGATGCAGCTAACGCAGCGTCTGGTTTGACAGAAAAGGACATAGAGCGGATAGATACAGGTATCGCAAGTGTCATTTATAGCCCTGCTTTAAGCCAAGCAGCTCTTTCTAGTGGGTGTGGTGCCTCAGCAAGGATGAGACTACGAGCGAGGGCAAAGTAGCGGCTGCACTTCCTGTAGGTCCACCAGCCTGTAATATCTGCTGTAAATCTGATGTGGCCTGAAATGGGTTTAGGCGCGGTAATAATCTCTATTGTCACTTCTACGCTCGTCCACTAATCTGTATTTTTGCTGCAGTAATCTCTTGTCTCCATGGGGATTTATTGTTGTAGTCCATGAATGCCGTTGCCGTGGAAACCAGTTCCTCCCCTCTCTGCCCCCGTTCTGCCCCTTAAAGCGAGGTGGGCGGTTTTTATTCGACTTTTAAGAGTTGTCTTATCTGCTTTATCTGATAGCAACAAATGTGAAAACCAGTAAATCCTGAGAGACTCTGACTCTGTCTTTTCTCTCCATTTCTTGACTTTTGCACTCACTCCCGTGTCTGTCCCTCCATAAAATTTTATCTCTCGGCCACAGGCCAGGTCAGGAAGTTGTTGTTGCTATGACGACAACCCCTGAAAGCCAGACAGACAGTAATAAAGTTGTAAGTGGCAGAGAGCTTTAGTGTTTGTGACAGTGTGAGGGGTAAAAACAGTCTAAATGTGGAAATGAGGACATGGTCAGTAAAAGTCAGCACTACTCTCACCACAGGGATTTTTAGCCCAAATAGAAACATCTTCTCTCCCTGTTGCTATTGTCTGAGAGGTCTGTGTTTAATTGATTATTTATTTAGTAATGTTTTCTTTCCTTAGAAAAAATGTAATTGCAAAATACCGCAGGCCGAGAGCGTGAGGTAATGTCTCAGTGTTGTGGAGATTCTCTGAGGGCTTGTGGATTGTCAATGCTAGTATCCATTAGTAATCTGGCACAGTAGGTGTGGTCTCTCTCTCACACTCCTTTCTCCTTCATCCATCCATCTTTCACCTCTCTTCCTCCAGCACTCTCCCTTCGCCTCTCTTCGCCATCTCTCCCCCCACCCTCTCGTTTTCTGCCCTTGTTTCTCCGAGCGACAGTCCCGAGGGAAGCAGAGCTCCGAGGGAGAGGCGAGAGAGGATGGAAGAGAGAAAGTGGCAATGACGGTTTGTAGGGCAGGCATTTGCTAAGAGGTGGGAAGTGAAGGAAAAAGGAGAGAAAAAGAGCAAAAGAAAGTGAGAGCAAATAGAAGGGAAACGGGAGGTGAGAGGAAGTAAAGAGAAGAGACAAAAGGAAGTTACAGGGGAAAAGAGGGAGCAACAGAAGCAACGATAGGTAAGGCCATTAGTTGTGTCCATCAGTTCATTTAACCATTCATTCAACCATTAAAAAATAGTAGCAGGTGTTCAAGGCTGGATCTTGTGTATTAAAGCAGTAAAGCATGAAGTCGCTGTTTACTGTGGTAAAGGTCAAACGGTCCCCGTATAAGTTAATTTTTCATCTTTGCTGTGACAGTCATGTGCAACAGCTGTTCATCGAATACTTAAAGCAGGTGGAATTTGTGTCAAGAAAACATCATAATCTGATTTAAGTTAAACAAATAATAAGATTACTAACCAAAACTAAAATAAATAGCGATAAGCTGCTTTCAAGAGCAAGTAGCCAGCAAATATGTAGGCTTATAGATAATGATAAGATGAGGTAATGAGTTGAGAGAAACGGATGGAGGGAAAGATCAGCGTTTTTATCAGAGAAAGCATGTACACAAACACAGAGGTCTGATTCAACTGGCAGGACTAGCTGTGTTTAACATGAATCTGCAGGCTTTTCTCTGGCCTATTTGGACAACCGGGTTACTTGAACGCTCCTGATTGACTGTGAAATTGTCAGATAACACTTGTGTTGCCTTTAGACAAATGAAGAAACACTTCTTGATGAAGCAAGAAAGCGCATAACATCGGACAATAGATCGAGCCCTTTCATACAGGAGATGAGTTTATGACGCAGCTCTGCTGACAGCATGGTTCCCATTCACACGAAACTGCTGTCACATACATGAATACTGTACTGTGATGACTGCCAGCCCCCTAACACTGACTTACATTATGCTATGCAGATGGTTTTGCTGCCATAAACAATTCAGTGTGTATGCGTGTGTGTATATGAAGAGAGGCTGTAATAATGTCACTGCTATTGTTTATATGGACTGTGGGAAGAGGAGCGGCAGAGGAGGGGGCTTAGGGGGAGATGATGCGAGTGGACGATTGAAAGGGGCACCGGAAGAAAGGGATTGAGAGAGACGAGTGCAGAGATTTAGTGAAAAAGAGAAAGAAAGAAAGAGGCACCCCGGGCTGGAGAGTAGAAGATAGAAAAAAAGAGATGGCGAGAGAGAGGCGAGGGTGAGTTAGAAAGCTGTGAGAGAGTAAGAACAAGGCTGCCGGTGTAGAGAGAGAGGGGCCGGTTTAAAGCAGGCCTAAGAGGCCGTGACGGACATCTCGTAAAAAGCTGCCAACTCAACACAAACACACACGCATAGATGCACTGCTAGCGAGTTCATTGAGAAACACGGTGGGTGCTTTTTATTGTGCCAACATGTCTCGCGTCTTTGCTCCTCCCAGCGAAGATGTTACTCCGCGTAGGATACACCTGTGTTTCCTTACTCTAAGCTCCTCCAGAGGCCTCCTCGTGTCCTCGAGGTGCATTTAAGGCATTGGAGGATCCTCTGTGATGGCTGAAGCAAAGGGGGAACGATTTCTGGGTCACAGGAGGAGAGAGAGGACGCGAGGAAGCATAAGTTAGCATAATGAAAAGCACCCAGAGCATCAGAGGAGTGCAGTACGTAGGTAGTAACAGACCTGTTCTGATGACTCTGCTTCTACAGAAGAATGAAGAAGCAAACTGGGCACGAACCAGAGCCATCGTCTCATACGCAAGCAGGGACAAAAATATGCTCAAGTTGATTAAATATGTATTTGGATCCCCTGCACAGATGGCAGCCTGCATTCAAACATTTCCCAAATTCTTGCACATTTAAAAGCCTTGGTGGTCAGAGAGACCACGTGCATCAACATGGATTAAATTCAGGAGAGTGATTAAGAATCATCCTCTTTGAACCCTGTCTTTACTAGTTTTGCACGGCATACCGATACTAGAAAGGTATCGCAACACCCTGCCAATTCTTTCGCTGATCCACCATGTGTATAGATGATAAAACCTACTAGTGGGTGTAGTAGGCCCCTATTGACCCACATCTACGGGGCTTATAGCGACTGATAACGCCTAATTAATAGCCTGACAACAGTCTAATTGGCTGGATCATCTGACCGATATCGCCATCTCTACAGCCACACTGGCTGAAAAGGGCATTTGTGACCTGATTTAAAGATTTACGTCTTTAACAGGAACCATAGGGCTCGGGGCCGAGTGCTGTTCGTTGCGTTAAGTCACTGGGATTCCCTCTTGATAACATATAAGTCAGTTGTTGTAGTTTCCTCCTTGTCTGCACATGCGCACACGGTGTTATGTTGCCTCTCTGACATTTGCGCACACCTACATACTCACCTCTCTCTCTCCATCTCCACCTCCCCTCCTCCCTCTCCCTGCCTCATTAGCCGATCATGCGTAAGGAGACCTGTTCTATTTTTACCCCCGCCCCCTCCCTACACACCACTGCTGCACTATGTGTGTGTGTGTGTGTGTGTCCTCACTTATTGAAGGTGGCAGGGCAGAAAAGAGAAAGTCAGAGAGACTAGTAAGACGGTCAGGAAGTAAAACGCAGACAATAATGAATAATAGAATTAGAGGGAGACATAGAGAGAGAAAAATAGGCTGCGAAAGATTCAGAACAATTGAAAGGACGGTGGATGACAATGACTTAATAGTGTATGAATCATGCTTAACCCTCAGCCTGAAGCTGCGTGTGTAGAAACACTCGCGCACACCAGGCCAAAGCAGACTGTGTATGTAGGTAGACACCCTCAGCATGCAGGTTTGCATATTCTGACGTCAACGTCCCCTCGAGACCGATGTCACGGTCATCTAGTGTTATCAACAAATTAATGTCATGCTGAATAACTATGTCTGTTGCCATGATGGGGTGTGTGAGGACAGCGCTGCCAAAGATATTTGGGTTGAAGAGTGTGTGTGTGTGTGTGTGTGTGTGTTGACCACAGCTGCGGGGTAAAACCAATGACTCAGTTAATAAGAATTGAGTAATTTCCCTTCTTTCTCTGCGCGTGCGTGCGTGCGTGCGTGTGTGTGTGTGTGACTCGTCGTAACCAGCTGTTGACCCAGATGAAACTCGTTGTGTGACATAATTCCGTTTTTTCTCTTGTGTTTTTGTTTACTTGTGTAAAAGAGATTTTGGCGACTCTGTTTCGAGAGCTAATGTTTGAAACAGCCATGAGCTCATGTGCTAACAGCTGTGAGCCAGAATCAGATAACTTATATAACCCTATTATATTTAATGTTTGTGTTATATTCACTACATCACGACTAAAGTACCTAATGACTTTATATTTCCACAGATGTTTTCTTTGTTTTTCTGTCTTACTCCCATTGAATGCTAACCATGGGACCATGTGGCTCATTTATAAAAGATACTGCATACTAAAATTCAAGTTGCGTGCCATGAAAGATTTATATTTGTGCCAAATTCAGTGGTGCAGTCTGATTTTTCTCCAGCTCTCTGTGATATACAAGCATCCAAAACAAAATGCTATCATTATTCAAGGAATGAATACCACAGAATATATTTTTATTTCTTTTTTTTGTGGCAAATCCTTTAAGATCCAATGAAAAACCCCTAAAGAAAATATCATATTCATATAAAAACATTCCTTTGGAATAATTTAGTCACTATGTGATACTTTGAATTAAAATTTAACGCTCCTCCTCTCTCTGCAGGTTGACGCGTCGCCATGACGACAGAAGCGGGCTCTGAGACTGAGGTGAAGGAGAAAGCCGAGGAGTCAGCCGCTCAGCCTGACCAATCGGAGAAGGCCGCTGAAGAAACCCAGGAAGTAACCAGCGCTGAGGGAGAGGAAAAAGAGAAGGAGAAGGAGAAAGAGGGGAAGGAGGGAAAAGAGGGAAAAGGAATAGCTCGATACCTGCCGACATGGCTTAAGAAGCAGAAGTCTCAGAGCCAGGTAAAAGTCTTATCATAGTCTATATTGTCATGGCTGATGCAGCAATCATTTTATGTTCTAATCATAACTGTTATGAATATTTTTGTTGGGATTTTGATATCTGTTCTTTTTTCTTCCTGACCCACAAAGACCTCCCCGACCAAGGAGGTGCCACCCACAGAGGAAGCTGTTATCAAGGTGACACAGGAAGAGGACGGGCCTGCCCCGGAAGTGAACGGTCACGCAGAGGAAGTGGAAGGGAAGGAGGACGAAAAGTCGGAGGAAGTGAAGGAAAAAGAAGCAGAAACTCATTCCACCGCCAGCGCAGACACTGAGGTATTGGTCATACGTAGCGTTATCAGTACACATGGTGGAAGATAAAGTAGACAGTTCCATTAGACTGCTTGCAGACTCACACGCAGGTTCACAAATGATGTCAGTTTATTGTGAGGCGTGGTTTGTTTCTATTTATTCTCCCTTTTCACTAATAAACCTTGATATGAGTTATTAAATGACTGCTGAATGCCAAAAGGTGGTGATAACAGACTGGTTACATCAGTATATTGTTGTTGGGTGCATGACAGGGAGTGGTGAGGAAAACGCAACACCGGCTACACCGAATTTAAGTTAATTACAGAAAAAATAGCCTAATTGTGTATAAAGTCATGTAATTATTCAGCTTTTTATGCCAAATCATATGATTTCCCAGCGAGCAAATGTAGCCAGTAGCAAATGATCTGATCACTGGAACTGGTACGCGGATCAAGGTTTGGGAATCTCTGAACTAAAGGCATCCACAGCCTGATGCTGACAATACTCGATGCATAAATAGGAAACCATTCCCTTAAAGCTGTAGTTCAATATGTTTGGAATGTACCCTTATGTGCTTTCTCACCGATAGTTAGTTGATATTACTCTCATATGTCCTCTAGATATGAAGTTACAACCAGCAGTAGGCTAGCTTAGCTTAGCATAAAGACTGGAAGCAAGGGTAAACAGGTAGCCTGTCTCTGTCCAGATGTTATAAAATCCACCTACCAGCACCTCTAAAGCTCACTTATTTACATGTTATATCTTGTTTGTTTAATACGTACAAAACCCAAAGTGTTAAAACAAAAACTTTTGGTTGTAAGGGGCGTTAGTTAGTGCTGGACTATTTCTTTGCAGTCACTTCCTGGAGTCTCTGCTGCTTGAGCAAACATGAATGTAGTATCGACCTCCTCATCTAAAGCTGCCGTCACATGATAAGACATTTGCTCCTCACTCACAGCAAGGTAGAGCGCAGAGCCTTGTAGAGGCAGCAGGTAAAATATCTCCCTAAAAAGAGGGCAAGGAATGCCATTCACTGTTTCTAGGCAACAACAACAACAGTTGCAGCGGTTCTTATTGTTTGTGCTTTGAAAGGTCAGCGGCAACCAAGGTCAAAGTTGAAATAATATGAACTGGCGATTTCGAGCGGTGCACCACCCCGAGGAAAACCCCCGCTCTCCCCATGGGAAAACAATGGCACAGCCAGCGCAGAACAATTTTGCCGCTGATCATGTCTCTTTTCACCCTCTGTCTGAAACGCTCTGTTTGAGCTCCTGCCCCGCCTACACACTCCTAAAAAGCCCAGTCTGCTCTGATTGGTCAACTAGCCCACTCCCTGTTGTGATTGGTCAACCAAACAAAACGCGTCGGACTCTGCTCCAGCTTCGCTATAACTAGCTTTTTGTGAATGCGTGCCAAACTTGCCGCTAGGAAGGTGTTATGAAGATGTGTTACATCACCACGTTACGGAAGAAAAGGCGGGACTTCAAACAAGGTGTTTCAGGCAGTTCAGGAGCAGTGTTTCTGTGGGGGAGAGTAACTCCATGTGGAGTGGACTTTGTAACTTTGCAGATCTTTCATATGCACAAAAAACTACAGAATAGACTAAAGGAAAGGGAAAAAGCATAATAAGTCCTCTTGAAACAAGAAACCCAGGGATGAGATGTTGTTAGATAATCAGATGGCATCGTTCACAATGCTCAAACAGTTTAAAGGTACACTGACAAATCACAGCAGCACATGCCGACTGTTTAAAACTGCTGCTCTGCCAAGAGAGAGAAACACACACACACAAAGCCATTCTTCTTCATGCACATGCACACACATAAACTGTTCCATCCAGTGATCACATTAAGTCACCCAGGCCCACCCAGTGACATCAACATTTCAGTAATTCGGCCAAAAGAAACGCCTGCAGTTTGTAAGATCTAATTCAGACTAGAAGGGGAATTACAAAAGGAGAGTGATAGAGAGAACACAGTCTTCCCTCTTACTTAGTTTGGACAAACTGTTCGATTTTTGGAGATTTAGGAGACTTTTTTTTTTAAAGGAGATTGTAATTTTTACACGACGGCCACAGTGGTGGATCCCTGTGTGTAACTGTGCTTTGACATCATTTTTCTCCTCCATCAGCCTGCCAAGGAGGAGAAGGTGGAGGAGAGTGCTGACAAAATACCTGAGGAGACCACCGTGACAGCCGAGGGAGAGGGAGCAGAGGAGCAGAAGAAGGAGCAGGAAGGAGAGGCGGAAGGTGTAGAGGAGGGAGTAGGAGGAGGAGGAGAAGAAGCAACCCAGACCTCCATTTTCCAGTCTCCTCTTCGTCTGGTGAGGAAAACCAAGATGAAGCTGGTGGTGTGTCGCGTGAGCCTCCTGGACGGGACCGACTTCACCTGCGAGGTGGAGGTAAGACTTCGACAAACTCTGAGACTCTGCAAATTGTTAAAGCACACTTCCATAACATCTGTTTGAATAAGAATAATATGTGGATAGAGGTCAGTTCTGTTCTGATCACATGGGATTAAACCAATGTGTTATGGCTGATGTGTACAGAATTACAGAATGTGTTAGAACATCTATGTAGTTTTCCACTTTCATGTTTTCCGGGGAAAGTGTCATGGTGCAAGATAAAATAGTCCCTCTAACTATCAGCATTTCTGTATTTGATGTGGCAGCTCCAGTGTATGAGTGACCGATTAGACACTGACATAAAAGGTTCTATTAGCTAGTGACAGAGAGGTCTGACACATTGTCCGTCTTATCTTCTCTTGCTAGTCAAATAGGCCACACGTGAGTGCCAGTGTGTCAATGATGCAATTGCTAATAGGATCAGATCTGGTGTGTGTTTGTGTATGTGTGTGTGTGAGTATGAGCGTGGGGGTATTTAACTTTCTGACTCAAAGTGCAGTTATGGCAGAAGCACCCGCTCACATAGTTTGGGGCGTGGTTTAGGGGATAAATGCAGAGCAAAGCAGAGCACGCTACGGGGGCTTGTCTGGTGACCACAACACACACACACACACACACACACACACTCAAACCTGGCAGATTACGGGGGGTCCCACCAGATTAGTTTTCTGCATCTGCTACTCCCTAACAAGCACGTGCCCTAGACCCCTCTACACACACTCAAACCTACTCTTCTACAGATACATACTCAGATCACATGCTGGTTTATTAGCAATAGTGATTAAAACTATTTCTCTAGTAGCTCCCTAAAGAAGTAAGTGAGAAACTCACAAGTTTTTTAATTTGGTATTTACTTTGCTAGAAATCTAGTGGGAAATGAGAATAAATAATTAGACCAAAATTGTTGCTCCACTGTTGCTTACATAGACTGTATATAAGAAGTGGACGTAGTCACCGTGACGTCACCCATTGGTTTGTGGATTACCGTTTAGACTTCTATACAATCAGACTTCTTTTTGCAACTAGAGGAGTCGCCCCCTGCTGACTATTAGAAAGAATACAAGTTTAAGGCACTTTCGCATTGGCTTTACTTCTCAGATCCGGAGGTTTCCCACTGGTTGCTTATCTGATCGTGTGTGTTTTTCTCATTATTACCATAGTTATAGTTAAACCCTTGTGTTTCCAAAGCAGCATGCCTTTTTTTTTTTTTAGCAATTCCCCTCCTCACATTCCCACACTCACTCACATTCAGTGGGAAGCTGCCCAGAATAGCCACCGTCCAGGTCCACTGGACCCGTGGACAGATAAGTGTCTGGTTCAAGGGCCCCTCAACAGAACAGCGAGCATTGTGCCATGTCTAGAGTTTGGTACATTTGGTTTTGGGGGATTTCAACTCGCAACTTCACCACGTCGAAACCCTTTTCCCCTAATCTACAGTATGCCAACGCCCAACAGCGTGCCTGTGAGTGTCTACGGTCGTTTGAACAGTAGCTGCTTTGTCTCGCAACAGAAAATGCTGATACTGCGACTAACTGCTATTGTCCTGAAATGCACAGACACACACACACACACACACACACACACACACACACACACACACACACACACACACACACACACACACACACACACACACACACACACACACATCCATCTATCCCACCCTCCACATACAGGCATAGTTAGGTTGGGAGAGGGAGAGATGCACAATGCATTCCAGAGATTAAATTTTCTGTTTTGCCCAGCAGGCCTCCAACACTGACACACACACACACACACACACACACACACACACACACACACACACACACACACACACCAGTTTCTACTCTAACCATCCACGTCTATTCTTCTATCATCCATCTGTCCGATTTATTATGGCACCGAATTTATTGCAGTGTAATAACTTAATGCATATTTTATTAGTTGTAATGCCTTGTATGGAAATCTTGTCCAGATATTTTCTGCCTCTCCTTAACGGCGGGTTTCAAAGGAGAGTCTTAGTGTCACATGGTCTTAATGCTGTTTCTAAGAATTTCATTAGTATTGGTTTCAGCAGGATTTTAGTGTCACACGGTTTAAGTAGCGTTTCATAGAATTTCATTAGGTTTCAGACATGAGTCAAGTAGTGTTTGCATATATTAGGCACAGTGGCTTTGGGTTGGACGCATAGAGCGTTGCATTTACTGCCTCATGTTTACACAGAAAAACAAGATGCAGACAAGCATTCCATCTCTTTAGCTCTTATGTGATCATTATATGGTTTTATTATTCTTCATGATTACTTTTATATGACTCCATTCATCTTGATCTCGCAATTATAGCAATTTAATACTTGGTGATGCAGGGATTTAAAGCTGTACAACTGACTTTTATCATTTATGTTGCTGGGGATACAATCAGTGTAGTCTAGTGCCTTGCTTGGAGGCACGCTGGCACAGACAAAGAAATCCCGAAAGGTCACATAAACACATTCTTTGGGCGTCCAGAATGCAACTACGCTGCAAGTGTGTGTGAATGTGGCGCATGTCTTTGACCAAGTAGAGGAAAATACCGCGGATGTTTTCAAGGGTCCCAGCCGGAGAAGAAGAAAATGCACTCTTTCATCCTCTTTCCTTCCACTTTCACCACGCTCCCTACCCTGTCTGCAACTCTGTCTGTGTAACGCCACTCTGTCTCTGTGTGTGTGTGTGTGTGTGCGCGCACAGGGTTGGACTGAAGCTGTTCTGACTAACTGAAAAGAAATGAACATTATTTAATGATTTCATTCTTTCTCATCTTTTTTTTCCACCCGCTCTCTGTCTGACCTTCTGTCGGTCTAAAGGGCGCCACTGTGTGTTTGCGT